>VDFB02340194.1:59573-210239 GCA_007258455.2 Sequoia sempervirens | reverse complement strand
AACAAGGGTACCACCCCTAAACAAGAGACTTATCCCTCAAAATAGCATAATGAGTAAGGTAATGGGTAGAAGGACCCTATGACAAACAACAATCCAAGTGATACAATCATCCAAATTCCTACTAGAAGGGAATACAAGAAATCACACCACCTTGGGATGATCCTCAATAGACGAAAGAGGATAAAATTGACAAGGTGAAATGCTATCCTCAACCCCAGTAGATGTTTGGAGTTGAGTAGAAGTAGTTGATGGAGCAGGAGGTGAACACGAAGGAGAAAACCCAAATGAGTTCTCAAGACAAGGCTCAGGAGCAAGGCACTCCTCAAAATTAGAATCCTCAAATGTTAAGTGATCCCCAAAAGCATGCTTCCACCAAGTCAAAACCTTTGCAACATGAGAGAGTAATCCAAAGCCAAGTCACTAGCAGAAAAAAAAAACAATGACATCAAAAAGGGAGGACCTCATAACCAAGCAGTTGAGTATAAGGCTTATCCCCTACCATCAAAACTACATCCCCATGAAGAGGTATGGATATATTAATATCCACCAATTCAAGCAAAGGTAGAGTGCCCCATGTAATAAGTTGAATCATCAACTTTTAGGAAGTGACCAATAGAGTTTCCAATGGCCTCATAACAAGAACCCTCCCAAAACTAGAGGGGAATATTCAAAAGCCTAACCCACATTGAATGCAAATTGAGTGGTTTGGTAAGGGGGTTGAAGGAGGTTGTACAAGGTTTGAGTGAGAGAGAGTGCTCACCCCAAGCCCAAAAACAACCCAAAACCAAAAATCCATTCTCAACAAAGGAAAAGGAAGCAATAAAAAATCCCTTAACACAAGGGAAGAGCTCAATATTACCAACCATGAGGGGCCTCCAAGAGTTTAAGGCCCAAATGTCTAGGTCAGAAAGAGAAGGCTAGAGGTTGGAGAAGTGACACACCAAACCTCTACATTGGTAGAAACCCTTGTTTTCAATTACATCCACACTACAAATCACCACCAGAGATGGTTTGGTGCAAAGAAGAGGGTTGGGAACTTGTAGAGGGTGAACAAACCTAGACCTAGCCACCACAACAAAGTTGCAAGTCCCCATGGAGGTTGCAAGCACAAGAGGAAGGCCAAAATGGGGAAAAACAAAAGGATATACCTCACCAGTAGTACCACCACATATTCCCACTCCAATGGGAGGACCTACAACCTTAACTAGCAAAGACACGTCAATAAGGGGCATAGAAGAATCAATTAGGTGCACATTAGAATTTCCCTCGTAGGAGGAAGAAATAGAGCCATCACTAAAAAACCCATTGACCATAGGCAACGAGGGCATAGGAGAATCCACACCAACCACAACAGATGACAACATAGGAGAACCCACATGCAAGAGGGAACAAAATGTTGTAGGATCCATATTTGAAGCCTACACGAGAGTTGTCGCTAGAGTGGAAGTGAGAGCTTGAGAGCCATTTTTCCAAAAATAATAGAAAGGTCACAATTTTCCTAGAACCAACATGTTGTTTGTCTAGGTACACCACAATTATAAAGTCAAAATCTTGAAAGAAAATGACCCATCTATGATCTCACCCATGTAAAACTAGTTGGTTTACCAAATATTTCAATTCTTGATGATAAGTGAAGGAAAAAAGGCATCACAAATAAATACTGAATATTTTTTAAGCACATAAACCATTTCTAATACCTCACTCTTAATCACAATATAACTTCTTTCTCTAATTGTAAAATTTCCACTAAAAAACTAGAATGGCTTATCCATATTACCTTCTTTAGGTTATGCAAGTACTGAATAACAATTCTTGATGCATGCAAATAAAGGTAAATGGAGTATCCAAATGAGGGAAACACAAAATTAGAAAGCATAATGGTATTGTTATGATAAATGAAATTGTTGGCAACACAAGGGCAGACAACTAAGAGGGGGGGCGTGAATCAGTTGTCCCGGATATTAAAACTTATTCAAATTATTAACCTTATTCTTAGATTTGAATATTAACCATGAAAGCATAAATCATTAACACATCAGAAACACACATAACACCAAGATTTTTTATGTGGAAACCCTGTTAGGGGAAAAACCATGGTGGAGGTCAGTCCACAAGATTATACCCTGTTAAAAATATAAAGAAATGAAATATGGAGAATGCACATGCATTCGGGCACACTGCCTAGAGCTCACTGCTCAATTACAACAGGGCTAACCACCCTAAGGAAGACACATTGTCTTATAGAAAGAATCATATTATATCCGCAGGAATTTGAACTGATAAAATAGCATCTGCTAATGCCTGATCATAGTTCCGGTTAAGCACATGAACATTTCTTCACTCTTCTTCACACTTTGCTCCACCTTCAAATGATTAGGACTTTATTCGCACATACACACACACTCAACATTCATTGGAACACTTCAATTCGAATAAACAATCGCTATATATATCCGCAACAAGAAATTTCATCCCTACATGTCGGCTTCAACAAAATAATAAAATGAATATAAACTGTCGACCCAAAACACTAAAGATTATTAATGCGAATCAACCAAGGTTGGCTACAACTTAGTGAAGACCCAAATCAACATCTCCAACACAAAAACAATTCAATTAATTACTCCTCGAAGATCCACAACACACTACAAACACCATGTCAGCCAAGAACAAGAAAAATATGAATACGTAAGAGAAAATAACCAACCATGAGCACACCAATCAATGCAGATGTGCAAAAAAGATAGAGCACAATCTAGAAGCATCCAAAAACATCACGAATCACCATAGAAGCATCCACAACAAATGAACTAACTGAAATTGCATCATCTTCAATCAATAACACCAATTGAAGTAACATAAAAATTGTTAGAATATAAATCTTCATAACTCGATCAAATCTTCACGCGGATCTTTGAAAATTGACATGGATAAACTAGATATACTCAGCAACAAACCCTTTAGTCCATAACCTCTGATCATCAACGTATAGAACTTACTGACATACCGAACTTCACTTCACCATTGAAAACCTGCAACTCATTCCATTACAATTTGCTCAATATCCTTGACATATACAAATTCTAATGAATTAATGCTAATAGTGTTGACATCAATGAAAACCACATATTAGCAACAAAATCACAACATCCAACATAAATTACCCATCCTTTCTCAACAAATCCTCCAAGGGCACAAAAATGAATACATAGTTCTCAATAAATTTTTAGTAGTAGCTTGTGTGACCTAGAAAGGCACACACCTCACACAACCAATGCCTTCAATTATAAAATTCCAACTACCTTTGTTGTATCTTCCAACATCCCATTTTTTTACATATATTATGACACAAAAGCTAGTCAAATGGGGTCAAAATCTATACTACTTCATATTAAGCTGAATGCTCAACCAACAATATCTCTCCAACATTAGGCACAATAAATCACTATGAAATCCTATAGAAATTCAAGAATGAAATCCTTAAATGGAACCTTAATGTGTGACAATAGTGTTGCTACATTCTTTATTCAAACAAGCATAATGTTATGTATGAAGCTTCCCTTCTCAATATCAAAATTCATATTTACCTTATCCTCTTCATCAATTTGAGCTTAATGCTTTCTAGAGAACCCACTTGTAAATGTGTATACTATAGAATTAGAAATCATTTACTTTGTGATTTCCAATCTATGTTATGCACTAATATTAGTGTTTATTCCCAAAGCATGTTCTAGATTTCATTCAACTTATTATTTATCCTTTCCCTTCTAACACTAACCAAGATGCCAATTTAGATTTGCATAAATTCTATTCATTTCAAACTTTTCTTGCAACTTTTGTGCCCTCAGACACTAACATGATCACAATAGTGACCTTGATCTCCAACACAAAGGTGACACTAGAAAACAAATATTTTAAAGTTAAATAATTATTTCTCATGAATTTTTTGTGTTTTTCAAACTCATTCAAATCAATTTATAATAACAAATTTTATGTTCATTTCAATAGACCTTAGGAATCTTCTTTTTGTTATGAGCTTAAGATTTTTCTATGATTTATGTCAACACATTCTAAAGAACTTATACATTGCTCAATAGCCATTAAATTATAATTTCTTTCTTCCATAACTTTTATGAACCTTGATTACTACCATGATTATTCACCCATAGCCAATACCTACACATTCTTACCTTTTCCTTATCCTATTGATATTAGTGGTGATGAATATTTGTAAATCCTCCATACACAAGCGCACACACATATACCAATATAACTATAATGCTAAGCTTGGACATGAACAAAAACCTAACAAAAAGTGGGCTAATAGTTTTTTATTGTTCTAGTAATTCGAACCACCACATGCAGTAGTATTCCTCACAAGATGTGAGCAAATCCTATTACATACAACCAAGTGAAACACGACTTTCCTAACAATAAGGAAGAACAAATGAATGAAGATCAATAGTGTCATAATGACTCAAATGAAGTAGATGATGATTAAAAACAAAAGAAAAGTTAAAAAGAGAAAGTGTAGACATCTAGCAAACATACTAAGATTACATACTACTTACCCTAGAAAATAGTATTCCACGAGGAACTCATTTCAATGATACTAACCCCATCGAGTCTAATGTGTTTAACTTTAGTAAAAGAGAAACTAGTTAAAATATTCTAAGAGAGCACTTTATAAGTTCAAATTATGAAGTGATTTAATAATGTCACTTGAAAATTTCCTTTTGTAAAGTTACCTAAGTTACAACTTGAGTAGTGTGAGGCCCACCCATTGATTCTGGATATATGCTACTTTGTTTCCTTGTAGACTAAGACATTATGATTTTTCTCATGTTGATTATAGACTGATACTTTATGATATTCATTTATGATGATTTAGATGCTTGACAATATATTTGATGTTTATTGATGATTAAAAATGTATGAGTAGATTTGATAAATTATTGTTTGATAAATTGATGGTATGATGATGAAGTGTTAATTATGATATAAATGTTAATTTCAATATTATGTAGAGTAAAATTATTGAGTTTTAAATGAAATTACAATATTAAAATTATTGTTTACTTTGTAAAAAAATGAATGAATGTTCTTAGCTGAATTCAATAATTATGAATCTCTGAGATTGTGATAATCATGAATTAGTATTTTCGTGTGATTTAAAATGTTTTATGAAAAATTTATGATGTGAATATATATGTTTTATTTCAGTTTCTTTGGCTATGCAATTTCATAGGAAGTATTAATGTGTGAAATCAAGTATGAAGGTATATTATTCCATGGCCAATGGATTAGAGGTCTTCAAGGAACCCAATGTGACAAACTGTGTAATGGCAACTATAATCCATTTGGAGGGACTATAGTCTTAATGTAATGTGATTTATGTGAAGTGGCTTAAGGCATAAATGTATTTTATTGTGAGGTCTTTAAGTTCTTAATTTTGTATTTTAATTTGTAAATTATATATTTGAGGGTAATTTAGGATTTTGATTCAAAAAAGGGTGTAAAATGATCTATTTTATTTGAGGGTACTTAATAGAACTCATATCTTGGACTAAACTCAAGATATGACCCCTCTTAAGTGCCTATTTTGAAGGGTGACAAATTTGGAGTTGTTATGGGGTGTGCATGGAATTATTCCAATTACATCCCCATTTTTCTCCAAGTTCTTTAATGCAAGGAAATGTTTGGGAAAGAGTTATTAAGTGGACTCTTTTTTCTTAAGTGTTGTTGAGTCTTTTTAGAAAGGAGTGGAAGAGACTCCTTCCCTTTTAGGTATTCCACTTAAGGAAGGCTTAGAGGGGGTCTGTGTATGCATGAGGAGGTGACAGGTATCACCTCCCCATTGTGAGGACTGGAATTAGGATTCTATTTGTCTCTTCCTTTTGCATGTTTGAGGGTTCTTTTGGTTGCAATTTTGAGATTTGCTTGAAGGACTTTTTGTGCAAACATTTTTTGGAAAGTTTGGAGCTCTTCTACAAATTTATTCCTTGGAAAGATTGAGAGGTAGGATTCAAGATCTTTATGTGTGCTTTTGTATGAATTTTGTTAAATGTTGTAATGATTGTAAAAATTTGCTTGAAATATTTCTTGTTCTTGTTGCATTGTTAAATTTGGGATGGGTTGTTATGGGGATTGCTCTCCCAGTTCATGAGAGCTCTCTAAGTGTGGGGTTGAGAGAGGGAGAACCTCCCATGGGAAAAAAAATCCAACCTTTGAGAAAGTGGAGTTTGGGTATGAGTACCCATCTTAATATGAAAGTATGGTGTATGCGATGTGGAGTTTGGGTGCAATGAGAAATAAGTTATGTTAAGAGAAGTGTTGAAATTGGTTATGAACTATATGTTTTCCCCATTGAGTAGAGATGTCACCTCTTTTCCCCCTTATGAATCTTGAGTAGATCCAATGTGTGTTAATCCTTGATTTAGGTGTTAATCCTTGATTTAGGTGTTAATAAATGAAAGTTGTGTCTTAATGTTGGTGTATGGTTATGTTTTTAAATGTGACCTTGTTCCAATGAAGACCTCCTAGCTCAGGGGTGGCTAGTTTTCCAGCCAAAGGTTGGGAGGCGAGCACCCTATTGGCCTTGGAAGAAAGTTTGTATCTTGCGTAGGTTGCAAATTTGAGGAAACTTGTAGATTTGGAGTACCTATATTCTCTTGTGAATAACATTAGTAAAGTCATCTCACGTGAACTGCCCTATTAGGCGAATTGTATAAGTTTTATGATAGTAGTTGTAAACATGCAAGTGAAAACTTTGTAACTATGTAAATTGTAAGGGAAATAGTTTCTTTATTAAATCAACATGTTTTGTGAATATAATTGTTGTATTACATTCTTTTTCAATGAAGCAACACAATTTTTTCTTTGTGCCTTACAAAGGAATAAGACACATAAATGTGTGGTGTCTATATTGACTTTATATTTTGTTGGTGTATTTTGTGTGCAAATAGTGAAATCTGTATAGTGTTTTGCATAGATGAAGTTATTTTTGAAAATACATTTAATTAAATTTGTAAGATTTAATAGTAAATATAGTAAAAGATTATCATCATACAGTATACAACTTTTATGTGTATAAGTTGAATCTATAGGTAAATAAATAGAAAAATAAATTCTGATACACAATAAGGAAAAGTGAAAATTTTGCAAGACAAGAAATTGGTTTTGTATCATAAATTTAAAGTTAAAAAATGGTTACAAAACTTTGAGGATATACATTTTATATGTATGTAAATCTGCATATTTTTGTTCTCTTATACAATTGTGTTTTTTTTCAAACCAGAGAACACTTCATAGTGAAGCAAACAAATTTAATATCAATAGTTGCTTTTACATGGTTTTTCACTAAGGTAGAAGTATATATACATATACTAGAAGTTATGTATAAATCAGATGATTTAAATGCCTAGTGTAACCTGAATAGGAAATAAAGAAAAAACAAAACCATTAGGAGGCAGTCTACCCTGGACGCCATTCTTTAATCCAATAAACCTAAAAGAGTAAAACACAGATAAATATAAAAGAAATAGAAATCAATATAAATAAATTATATTCTAACAAGTTTTTAAAAAATAATAAATATGAAATGAATTGTGAAAGGGCATCACAACCCATGAGGTGTCGCAAACCCCTCAAGGGCACGACCCTATGGGTGGCTGCGACCACCACAAGGGTGCCCCTTTAAGAGGCACGACTCTTTGGTGGGCGCAACTCCCTCCATAGGCCATCGTGCCTTGATGAGGGGCACAAAACCTTTATATACATACATACATACATACATACATACATACATACATACATACATACATACATACATACATACATACATACATACATACATGCATGCACACATAAATACACACACACACACATTAAACCTGTCAAGCATGAGGGCACCCACGAAAATAAACCAAGACAAAAGAAAGTAGACAATTAATGAATAATATTTAGTGTTGGGCACCTAGTTTAGATTCAAAATGGATCTAAAATTTAGTATTAAATCAAGTTTATAAATATGTTTTTCTTAAATAATTTTGCATGGAATATAACATAGCATGCTATTAACATATTATGTTATTAATATAGCATAGTATGAATTTGGGTATATTATTATTAATGTTAGGTTAACAATTAAAAGGATTACTTGCATGAGGTAATATTTGTTATAAAACTAGCAAATATATCACCTATATATAAAACATGTCGAGATGTATCTCGATTGAATATTTTCAACTTTAATTTTTATTAAAGCTGAATGATGAAAAAATTAAACACCTCAAGATACATCTCGACACATTTTATATATAGGTTATATGTTTGCTAGTAGTAGTCACGACGTGCGTAGCACATTAAAAAAATTTAATATATTTAGGGTTATGATTAGAGTTAGCATTTAGGATTAGGGTTTATACCATGGTTAGGGTTAGCATTAGGATTAGGGTTTATACCATGGTTAGGGTTAGCATTAGGATTAGGGTTTGGTTTAGATTTATTGTTATGATTAGGGTTAGGGTTTAGTGTTAAGGTTGGGTTTATGGTCATAGTTAGTGTGAGAATTATGTTAGATAGCATTGACATAAGTGGTAGTATAACTACTAGTTATATTAATCTTAACGATAATATTAACATAAATATAAATACTAAATAGATAAAATTAATAATGTGAATGTGATATTAATAAAAGTGGTATTACAATATTGCATTTAAAATTAGTTTGGAAAAGAAGATAAAAATAATTATAATGGTAATATTAATATTAATACTATTTATAAAAATAGTAATTATAATAATAAAATTATTGTCCAGTGAAATATTAATATTTTTATTAATTAGTATATTAATAATGTTAATATGTGATTAGATATTAATATCGTGACTTAAATAAATAATAGCCATTATACTATTGTTAGTTGAGATTTAAATAGTGTTATTACTACTTGATTTACAATAATAATATTATTGATGTTTAAACAAGACTCAATGATATTATTTTTAGTTGGTCAATTTAAAGTAATATTATATGTGAATCCAAAATTAAGTCAATGATAATAAATATATAATTAAATTTAATAATTATAGTTCCTATTGTATGTGTAGAACTTAGTATATCATTGACCTAGATTTTAGTGCCAACCCCATGTTTATCAAAGGGTATGCATGATAGACTTCACACACCCAACTGTATTATTCCCACACCTCGCTCTCAGAAATGCTAGTTATGATTTTGCTCGTTCAACATCATTCGATGCATATAGTTTAGTTGCTTTGTGTGAGCATGGTTGGTAGTGAACTCGATGTTTATATGTTATTATTTTAAAAAAAATGTAGGTTGTATTTTTTCCTTATGTGTAGATTTAGGGCATGGCAATTAGCTTATGTCTCCTAGCCACATTTCCCATCAAGATATAAAATTAGAATTAGTTTTAGTCCAAAAGTCTTTTAATTTCAGAAATTAGGTTTTGAACAGAAGACACTAACCTTTGAATCTATGGCAACTCAAAAAGTGACATTAATCCTTATGACACTCATACAAAAAGGACAAAATCTAATGAAAGAAGCCTCATTTTGTCAAGTGTAAAGATAAAAGAGAAAAATAAGTAAAGAGGAAAATCCATGTCTCTATGGATAAGTTTATTTTTATTTCAAATTCATTTTTTTCACTTGAAAGTTTAAATTTTCATTATTTAGCTTTATATCATACCTCTATAGATGTTAACTTCAATTTTCATTATTATGCTTGTGGTTGTAAGACTAAATAATGCACAAAATGATTTTCAAGCTTGTTTTATTTGTGTATGCAAGTTTCTTGGAGAAAAAAAAACATATATCTTTTCTAAGAGAAGAAAAGATCTCAAATGTATACACAAACATAGAAAAGTAGGAATAAAAGATCTAAGCCATGGACTAGCACACCACACTAGCCATGGTAGTCAAGTGCCTTGCATAAACCATGACCATGTCGGGCACCTATCAACTATTTGGTGTAGCTAGCATGCTACAACCCAATATGGATCATTGCACATAGGCTTCAACCTATGTAGGCTAACCCACATAGGGCCAAATCCCCTTTTTTTTATTTATTTTATTTTCATTTTTCAATATTTACTTTAAAATAATTATTATATATCTTTAAGTGTGTTTATTAACTTAATACATAATAGATTTATCTATAATATTTTTCTGTATGGCCACTCATTAAGGTATATTTACATACAAATATACATTTGTAGTGGTCAAATTCATGTACCCATACCATCTCCATTTTAGTTTTGAGCTTGTTTTGAGGAGTGTTTTGCTACATTGACATATTAATAAATGACATAATTTTGTGCAAACTCCTTCCCCCCACATCACTAACCTATATGTTATTCACATTCTTATACATGTATCCCTTAAAATTTGATTGACTAGTGTTAATAGTTTTCCCTCAAATGGTTTACTAACATAAATTTACCTTATTTATTATTGTCCTTATTTAATGATATTAAATACATTCATTTAACTATGTAAGGATCTACTCTCACTTCAAAGTATTTGTTCACATTATAACACTTCAATTGGTATGATTAAAAGAATCTAGGCCTAGACATAAGTATTCTAGCAACATATGCATAGCTAAATATTGTTGTTCTCAATCTTGTACACATGTTTCCATGATTTCATCTTGGAGGTTTTGTCCCCTTACAACATAAGAACAAAACCTTCCAAGGTACCCTTATATACTAACAAACTCAAATACTTGAGAAAGGTAAAGCATAATAAAGTTTGCTATGAGCCTTTTTATTTGTAATTTTATAATAAAATTGCTTTCTTTTTCTCAATAAAAGAGAAAATTAATTTCTAGCAATTTAAAATTAAAATTGGCAAATGAAGAGGAAAGATCATCTTCAACAAAGTGATTTACAATTAGAAAGAAAGAAAGAAACTATATTGATTTCTACAAATGACAAAAAAATGTATCAATGGAATTAAAAATTACATGGATAGTAGCAAAGGGATAGGCCCTAGATAAAATAGAGAATGTTATATCCTTCATATTTAATCTAACAAATGATAAATTCATGAAATTATGTAAATGCTTCCTAAGTAGAAACTAATCACTTTTCAAACAAAGGATCAATCCATGAAATGATGTAAATGCTTGCTAAGTAGAAATTAATCACTTTTCAATCCTTAATACAAGGAACAAAACAAAACAACTATTTTATAATTAAAGAATGATGGATATCAGTTAGTGATGTATATCAAGCAATAACACAAGGGAACATTGTGAAAGAACATGTGATTTTCTTGTAAAGAATGTTGAGTGCTCACTTCTCACTATAGTAACTATGTCTGATAGGACACATTCTTTCCATGTAATTTTGTATGACAAGTTCCACTCTTTAGAAAGATAAAATAAACCATATCCTTTTATAAGAACCTAAAATAATTTTTATTATAAGAAGACCAAAACCTTATAGATTCTTGTAATCTTCTATGACTAGAACTACATAAAATGGGACTAACTTGTGAGACCTTGCTTTTTCATTCACTTCATGTGTCCTTGATGATATCATGTTTCTTGTTCGATGTGTCAAATGCTTCTATAATTGGAAATTATATGAGATTTATCATGTTTTATGTTTCAAATTTACTCTATGTTCCTTGATGTTATCATGACTACCACTTGATAATTTTGATGTGTTTATTGACATTATTTACAAGATAATTATGGATGAACGTCATTTCCTATGTATAGATTTTATTCTTATACTCTTATGGCTATTTTGATTATCATGGATATTGCTAGATAATGGATTTGTATTATTAATTAGATGGAGTTATTATTTGATTACTTCAAATGGTTATGAGAGTACATATTTTAAAGATGAGAATTAGATATAATGATGTTAACTTGTGGTAGTTATTGAACTTAAATAATTTCTATATGATTTCCTAGTTAATTATTATTTTTCAAATGCTATTTGAATTTATGATAGTTGTGTTACCTGATTTTCACCTACGGGCTCAATCAGGCGGGGCAACAATCTATGTCTTCAAGTGTTCATGAAGGCCAAATGGAGGAACATTTGCATAAAGGTTACATGTTTTCTAACTTGTTTGCTTCTTGTGCAGTTGCAAGGGAAAATTATGTTTTAAATTCAACACGTGGATTGAATGTGACTCCCATAAGGGTTGAGCCCAGCATGCAGGTGTTCAGTTTTTATTGGGAGGGTCATCTTATGTTTTTGCCTTGATTTCCCCCATTTTGTTTTATTTTCCTTGGGCCCTCTTCTTTTTGTTCTGTCGGAGGTGGAGTCGGAACCAAAACCAAACATTGGAACTTTTCCAAAGTTCCAGTTTCTGTTTTTGTTTCGGTTCCGTGCTTTTGTGCATTTGTTTTCTTTTGACCTTTTGTTTGACCATGGGGTGGTTTTTTCCTTTGTTTCTTTTTCTTGCCTTTTTCCCATTCTCGCTTTGTGTGTTGTTGGAGGTGGATTAAGAACTATAACCAAGCCTGAACTTGGAAAAGTTTCAGGGTCTCATTTATGCTCTGCTTCCGCCCCCCACTGGTTTTCACCTGAGATTGGTTTTCGTTCCGATCCCGTTTGCATTTTATTGTCCTTTAGTCTTTGTTTTTGTGTGTTACTTGGGTTTTCTTTTCCTTCCTTGGGCATTTTATTTGTTTTGGCGAACCGGGGATGCGAACCGAAACCGAACATCGAAACTTTTCTAAAGTTCCAGTTCTTGTTTCCATTCTGGGTCTGGTCCCAGTTCCACCCGTTCTTTTCTTTGCTTTTTTCGTTGTTGGTGATCGAGGGATGTTTCTTTCTCTTTGATCTTCTTTATTTTTTTCTTTCTTCCCTTTTGCTTTGTGTGTTGTCGGAGGCAGATCCAGAACTGTAATCGAACTTGAACTTGGAAAAGTTTCATGGTCTCATTTTTGTTCTGATCCCGCTTTGCTTTCTTTTGTTTGGGGGTTCTTTACTTTGGTAGAGGCAGAATCAAAACGTGGGATAAAATTGGAAATGTTGGTTAGTTTCGGTTTTAGTTTCCATTCCGATTTCGGCTCTGGTCCCGTTTCTTGTTTTGATCGGATCAATGGTTGTCAGTCAAGGGTAGGTGATCACAGTTGTTCCTTGGTAGCTCGCTGAATCAAGATGTAGGGTCTTTAACTGCCGCAAGGAGCACGCGATGCGTATTGAATACCAGGTTACTAAGGCGGTCAAGGGAGACACGTGCTTTAAATTGATGACGATGTTATAATCGCGTGAAAAAGGTGCTCGATGCTTAATCATTAGGGCTGGCGATTGACCAAGTAAACCGAATGGATGAAGGTCAAAACATCGGCGAGACCAAGTCTATCAATGAGACATCATGCTGAATGCCAAAACAGTTAGCGATAGAGCCTATCACTAGGAGGTCTCCTCGATGTCGGCGATAGGTCTATCTTGCCAACAAATCCCGTCGGCAAGATAGGATCAGGGTCTTGGTGACCTGAACACTACGGGGCAGTCCAATGAGTAGAATTCCTAGGTGCAAGATCGCCTGAGCTCAATATGTCAGTCACGAGACTTAATGGCGGATGGGACATCTGTTGGCCAAGTGGATCGACATAAATGTTAAGGCTCCATGGTCTGACAAAGCATTCAAGGCAACTCTAGGAGCGGTGTCGAGGTCACCATTGTCGGCCATGAGACTTAATGCAAAGAATATTATGTGAGAGGTCTCGCCGATCTTGCCGATAGTGAATATTGGACCCACATTCAAACTGCATGGTTCGCCTTCAGCTTCCTCTGATTGGTTGAACACATAACATGTAGGATCTTCAAATGGTCAAAAGTCGCTCAGAATCGCATGTCGGTGAGACACTAGCCGTGTCTCTCTGATGCGACAATGCTCCACTGACGCTATCGACATAACTTACAACCATCAGCAAGAGGTCATAATGAGTGGCAAGAGTCATACCGACATCCAGTACCATCACTCCGACCAGATTATCGACAAGAGTCTCGTCGAACTCAGCACAAAACACCTGTTGGCGAGACCAATAAGTCAGAACAAGGTCTTACCGAGCCTCCATGTCACACCGAAGTGGCCTTCTGTCGACGATAATTCATCAGTTGGTAAGAGTCTCCAAAGGTCACACCTCTCCTCGATGCTACTTATCACCAGGAGTTAGAATCGACATAGGCGCCCATGCCTTCTAAGCACACAACTGACTCTGGAAATAGTCTCGGGGTCAGGGACAAGGGTTACAAATTAATGGTGGTAGTTGAACAATCCTCCTACGTTAAATACCAGAGGGTGGTCCGATGGGCAGGCGACATGTGTCCCCTTCTGGTCCGATGCTTTTTGCTCCTTTTGTTTCTATAAAGAAGGATTTCAAGGCCAGAAGCAAAGGAGGGGGATGGAGTGCTTGGTTAAGAGATTGCTGGGAGAGCATTATTGAGACTTTGTAACTCATTTTTATGAATACTACATATTTGTAATACAAAGACTCCTTATTTTTCTCAATAGAAAGTCATTTTCTTCACCTATTTTCTTTGTTGTTTTAGTATTGGTTGTGAATTGCATGATAAAATTCGGTGTAATCTTTTATTTTATTAGATTCCTTCAATACTGGATGCAAAGAATATTATGTCATAGTGCAGGTTTATGTTAGTGATCTCTTTCTATTGCATTTATATCTGTGAAAACATCATTTTTTACCTTGTGTTTAAGCATTAGAATAGTCAGAACTTTACATAGAATCATTTTTGCAGACATAAATCTCTGTGTTGCGAGATTATTTAGCTTTATTGAGATTTTTGTGAGTTTCAACAACCTTGTTAAAATTTCATCTTTGGTGTACCACCTGTTAGTGATAGGTTTTTAGATTTCAAGCATATCCTTCTTACTCTTTTCCTTATCATCTTTTTTAGTATTTTCAAGTTATCTTAAGGGGAACCAACCCATAATCTGGAGGTCCACTTCATTCCCAAGTCACCCACAACCTCGAAGTGTTCCCATGTGTCAATAGGTTGCTACAATTCATAACTTAGCAAGGGTGCAAACCTTATTTGACAACAAGTTGCTTTGGCTATAATTATTCATGTGATGTACTAACACCTTTTGTTGAGTGCAGACATGAATTTCGCCAATGGTGGTTTGGGTCACATAGCTACTTCCATTTTTTATCCCTGTGTAATACCGACCTTATCTTGTATGGAGAAATAAGGTCATGAAATATGATGTGAAATATTGTTCAATGTGTTTATGTGCAAATTTATTTATTTAGTTTTGTTGGGTTATCTCTTAGTATATTTTTTTAATCATTTATATAGTTCTTTATTGTGATTTAAATTATGTTTTAATAGTCCTAAAATGTCCCTAGGTGATAGACTTATGAGTTAGGGGTTCTTTTCACTTGGGAAATACCTTTATTAGTGTTTAAAACCCTCCTTTCTCATTTCTTAAAAGTGGCAAAAATTTGAGTTGGTTGGGTAGATTAGGTGGTTAGGAGAGGTAATTTATTTTCCCATTTCTATTTATTCTTTCTACTTTAGTGGACAATGGGATTTTCCCTCTTGAATTGTTCTTGATTTTCTTGTAGGGTTTTCATTTGGTAGAAGCAGATTCTAGGTGGAGGAAAGAAGAGAAGAGGAATAAAGAAAGGAAAAATGGAAAATAGGGCTTGGAAGGTCTTCTTCAATTTGGATTGCAAATCTCATGGAAATGTCTGACTCCTTTTCTAAATCCTTATTTAATGTGTAAAGGAATGCTAGGAATGTTTTTCTATGTTTGTCGAATTTTAAGTGAAACAAATGGTGAAACCTTTGTGGCATTTTATTGTAAGTTGTGCGTGGGTTTATTTTTGGGTATTAGTACTTACCTACCTTGTCAAAGTTTGTACATAAAGAAACACTTATGTGTATAAGGCAGAGGAGGAAAAGTATGTGAATGAAATTGTGTAATTTGTAAAGTTAGGGTATGTGAATGTAATGTGGTGTATAATTGTTGGGAGATCTATACAAAAAGTATTTTGAGTTCTTTAAAATAAGTATGTGACCCTAGCTCAGGGTTGGGTTATGGAAACAATCCAATCTTCCTGAGACAGTCAACTTGTACACAACCCTCATCTGAACTGTAGAATTTTAAATCATGGCAACATGTGTTATGCAAGCATAGCCAACCAATGCCTTCTCCTATATGGTGAATGGAAAATATAAGCATAAAACTATCATAAAAAGGGAAACTTTCATACCATAGTCATTCTTTATTAGAAATATTTTGGATTCACAAATCTTTCTCGACATATCTAAATTGTTATGCAGTCACTCTCCACTAAATAATCTTACATTTACTAAAGATACGAGGTTGCATGACCAATTTGTTGATGTGTCTACGGATTCTCCTTATTACAAGAAAAAAAGATTGGGGGAGATGGATCCTTGGTCTAAGGTTAACCAAAAATCTTTAGACCAATTCTTTAAACCACCTTGATTTTGATGGATTTTTCGTAAGGTTACATGCAGTTTCATTTTTTGTTGTCTTGTAGTTCCTCTTGGTTGTTCCTTGTTGTTTTGTTGTGCATCATGCTCTATCTTTCTCTTTGTACAAGGTTTTGGGCCTTTTCAAAACCTCACCTACCGAATAAAAACAATTATGTTTAGGATATGCTATGTTTCTTTTTAATTTAATCTAATTTATAGAAGTAATGTAAGATCTTCTAGAAAGGATTACAATTGCCCAAATATTGAGTTAAACTTGTTATTTCAACAGTTAATCTTACTATAAGACTTTATTAATTAATTAATCATAGAAGAATAGGGCTCAAATAGGAAAATACACTTGATGTTTCTTATAATTGTTCACACAACACAATTGTGTTAAATATGCTCTTATAATTGTTCTTAGATGTTAGTATGAGCTATTTTCACCCATAATACATTGGAGTCTTGACTACTTACATCCTCGTATCTTTTTTCGTGATGCTTCTAGAATCTAGATCAATAATATCAAAACTCACAATCCAATCTTCATTTTTAGGGTTGGGTTGAACTTCAAATAACTGTGTATAAGGTAGGGGTTAAGGTGTATGGCTCTATTGTAAAACACCTAAATTATAACTCCAAAGAAAGTCTTATGTTGATTATAGATTGTTTCGAAAGATTCAAGAAAGTATGAAATGAAATGTGTAATAGAATTTCATTAGTTTCCTAAGAAGTACTTTGTTGCTAGTTGTAAAGGAAAAGAAACAAAAGAAATAAATATTTGTTTATAATTAATTAATTTTTAAGTCATACATATAAAGAAAACAAATAAATTAATCATCTCTACTACACAGAGTTAGTTGGCATTGTTATGGAGGGAAAATTATTATACATTTGAGAATTAGACTCACCAAAACTAATTAATGGAAAATTTGTTTGTTGAGAAAGCATTCTTCACATTAGCATTATTTACTCTAAACGGATTCATGAAAATTAGAGGAAAGATATAGTAAACAATAAATTTATTGGATTTGTATTATGTTCGATAATTGAAAAAAGAACAATTACTTTCACATTGAATTATACACCCTAAATTTGCCTTGAATTATTTTTTATAATTTGCTTATAGAATAATTTTATATAAATAAAAAAATCAAACACTATTTTATTTAAAATAAATCAATATGACTAAATAACAACTATACATATATATATTGTATTAAATATATATAAATCGTGTGTGTAATATAAATAAATGTTTCATTAAATTGTTTGGAAAATATTAAATATGTTATTTTTATATTATTTTTTTAAAAGATAAAAATAAATTAAAAAAAAAGCATAAGGGTTGTCCCCCCACCTTTAAGCTCTTTTATTTACATCAATAAATTGGAATACAAAATTCAATCTATCACATCAATAACTTGGCTCTGGTCGGTAGAATTAATTCTACTTGAATAAAAAAGAATTCCAACACCTCCAAATATATATATGTATAATGTTTGTTTATATATAAAATTACACAATTTCAATTTGCATCAAAATAATTAGAAATCTTTTGTGAACTTCCAAACTGCAACTTATTGTATAACCTTTGTTCTAAACCAACAATTGATAGAATAAACCTATAACAAATTTGAAGATCATGAATCAAACATCAACCTTGCACATTTCAATTATATATATATATACACACACACACACAATTTCAATCCACATCAAAATAACTGGAAAACTTATGTGAACTTCCAAACCACAACTTATTGTATAACCTTTGTTCTAAACCGACAATTGATAGAATAAACCTGCAACAAATTTGAAGATTATGAATCAAACGTCAACCTTGCACATTTTAATCAACAAAAATAAAAGAGAATATAAATCAATTTGAGAAAGCAAACATGAATTTGATTTACAAAATCAAATGAAAAGAAAAGGAATGAAATTGGAGGCATAATTTAAAGGGCTTATTTAGTTGAGGGTAGTTTTTAGTTGGGAATTTAATTCTTCTTAGATCATTAATAAATTAAAACTACCTTTATTTTATTTACTTCAATTAGAAGTCTAATTTTTTTTCAAATTAAACTTGGGAATTTGGGAAATTATATCATAATTATACCCAAAAAAGTGTGAAATGAAAAGTCAATTTATTATTAAACATTAGACTTAACATATAATTATTTAGGCACATTATGAAAAGTGTAAGAAATTTTGAGGGTTCAAATTTGTTTTATTTTGAGATTGTGTTTCTATAGAGATCAATTAATTTATTAGCAATTAAATTCAACACCAATCTTGCATATTACAAAATGATGATGGTTTGGATTGTGTTAGTTGTGATGCTCCTGTGGTTGCTACTTCTTCTCTAGACTGAGGGGTTGGCTGAGTCTCAGGTAGCTTCTGGCCCCTCTCCTCTTATCGTTGTCCCTACTCAACATCTACAAGTTTGGAGGATCTCTATGCAAATATCAAAATAGATATTACTGATTCTCTGCTTGCTGAGTCGTTGGATTGGCCTATTGAGTTTGCTCGTTGGGAGATTATGTGGCAATCATCCCAATATTGATTTGGTTAGAAGATGGTTTCTTAGGGTTTGGAAACTAAGAGGCTAGGTTGAGGTGATTACTATGTGGAACAATTGCTTTCCTTTTTTCTTGTATGATACGAAGTATTACACTATGATTCTTCGCGAAAGCCCCTAGTTTTTGGGATTGAATGGCCTTTGTCTCATAGAGTGATCTCCTAGTTTCAACTTGGGGAATAACTTCAAGTTCCATGTTTGGGTTTGCTTTCCAAGGCCACACCATTAGAATATTTTCATTATGTAATTTTACATATACAAAAATAGTCATTCCCCATAAAAATTATAGCTTATATATCTTTTTTTATTTCATATGACACTAAAATAATCTTGAATTTCACTTCTAAATTAGCTTAAAAGACAAAATTGTCATTATTTTTGCAAGTCATGTTCAAATAAAATTATGACGGTTTTACTTCATATAGGTTGACTTTAGATAGGAAACAACCAAAAATTAACTCATAATATTTCTTAAGACAACCAACTTGTACACAACCCTCATCTGAGCTGTATATTTTTAAATCATGGCAATATGTGCTATGCAAGCATAGCTAACCAATGCCTTCTCCTATATGGTGAATGAAAAATATAAGCATAAAAATATCATAAAAGGGAAACTTTCATACCATTGTCATTCTTTATTAGAAATATTTTGGATTCATAGATCTTTCTTGACATATCTGAATAGTTATGCAGTCACTCTCCACTAAATAATCTTACATTTGCTAAAGTTACGAGGTTGCATGACCGATTTGTTGATGTGTCTATGGATTCTCCTTATTACAAGAAAAAGAGATTGGGGGAGATGGATCCTTGGTCTAAGGTTAACCAAAATTTTTTAGTTCAATTCTTTAAACCACCTTGATTTTGATGGATTTTCCGTAAGGTTACATGCGATTTCATTTTTTGTTGTCTTTTAGTTCCTCTTGGTTGTTCCTTGTTTTGTTGTGCATCATGCTCTATCTTTCTCTTTGCACAAGGTTTTGGGCCCTTTCAAAACCTCACCTACCTAATAAAAACAATTATGTTTAGGATATGCTATGTTTCTTTTTTATTTAATCTAATTTACATAAGTAATGTAAAATCTTCTAGAAAGGATTACAATTGCCCAAATATTGAGTTAAACTTGCTATTTCAACAGTTAATCTAACTAGAGGACTTTATTAATTAATTAATCAAAGAAGAATAGGGCTCAAATAGGAAAATACACTTGATGTTTCTTATAATTGTTCACTCAACACAATCGCATTAAATATGCTCTTATAATTGTTCTTAGATGTTAGTATGAGCTATTTTCACCCATAATACATTGGATTCTTGACTACTTACATCCTCGTATCTTTTTTCGTGATGCTTCTAGAATCTAGATCAATAATATCAAAACTCACAATCCAATCTTTATTTTGAGGGGTATGGAAACAAATTTCCCTTTAAAAATATTTCTTGGTAGCAAACACCATCATTTAAGTTCCAATGACCAACCTTGGTCAATAAATGGAAGATACACTTCAAAGAGAACAAGACAACTAAGCAAGACATTTCCAAAGTGAAAATTCAAAGAGGATTTGATCATTTCATCCAACATCTTCAACATATGTCTTCAAATTTCTCAGAACAGTTGTCCACATCCAAACAACATATTTTGGTATCCTTTATTTTAGAGACATCCTAGATGCAAGAGTTATAGATGATTGGAGATAAATCAAATCTTCCTTTTCAAGTTTTCTATTAATAATACCTTGATAGAGAACAAGAAGATTGTATTTGATATGTTTAAAGTAGCATTGCCAATCAAAACTAGCCTAAACTAGTGCCACAATCATGAACAAATTGATTGATGCACTAGTATAAACAACAAAAAATTAACAAAACTCAAGATGTTTTGAAGCAACCATGCTATCCTATATGATATTCTCAATTCTATATTCAATTCATGTCCCATTGATGATACAAAACATTTACTATTTTCATGATATAATTTTACATATATAAAAATAATTGTTTCCCATAAAAATTACACCTTATATATTTGTTTTTATTTCATACAACAATAAAATGATTTTGAATTTCACTTCTAAATTAGCTTAAAAACAAAAATTTGCAATTATTTTTGTGGGCATGTGTTCAAATAAAATTATGATGGTTTTACTTCATATAGGAAATAACCAAAATTAACTTGTAATATTTCTTGAGACAACCCACTTGTACACGACCCTCGTCTACATTGTATAATATGTACTTTGCAGGCGTAGTTAACCAGTGCCTTCTCCTAAAGGTGAATGAAAAGTATAAGCATAAATATTATCATAAAAAGGGAAACTTTCAAACTATAGTCATTCGTTATTAAAAATATTTTGGATTCACAAATCTTTCTCAGCATATCTGAATAGTTGTGCGGTCCCTCTCCATGAAATATCAATTTAACTGAAAAATATTTCAATTACAATTAAATCTTTTTTCGACCTTATAATCATTGACTAACCAGAAAACTTTACTTTGGAGTGGATGTCTTATGAAACATTATAAACTCTTGTTTGATACACATGACAAAAATCCCATGAAATTTAGCTTACAGAAATAATGTTGTTTCTTAGCACATTCAACATCTCGTATTATGGAAATTAATTCAAATAAAATGTACCCTCAAGTTAACAAAAAAAAATCAATCTTGATTCGTGAAAACTTTTTCAAGCAATATGTAGCAATCAACAAAGAGGAATATTAAGTAAACAAAATCAATATAAACATCTGTTGGGCAATTCGCAGAAGTTATGATGGAAGGAATATTATAAAATTTAGTTTCTTCGAAAACCAACATCGGCATAAATGTAGGCTTATGATTTTGAAAAAGTACACATCAGCATTAACTTCATTTATTTGTTCCAAAATAGGTAAATATAAAATATTAAAAATCAAATAGTATAACACTTTTGTTTTCTAAATGTCAACTAATGTAACTGTTTTTTTCTTGCATGTGTAAGGACGCCATACTTTGGTAACACCAATACTTTGACCGGGTGTTCTTCCCCTTCACCATTCTCTTTTAGAGCCATTACCCATCTTTTAGGCTTCGTGAACCTTTCTCTATATCCCAGAAAAATTCCATGGTACAATAGGGTTTATATTCGACAGTTAATTGACCTATTTTAAACAATATAAAATGCATACTTTATAAAAATTAACAACCATACAAACCAAAGGTGAAATAATAAATACCCAGTAAACCCATAAGGTACAGGAAACACACCATGGATCATTCAAGAAAAGGAAAGTAAGCTAATAGTTGCAGCATAGTAACACGATGTTAAAAGTTAAATTCCACAATTGTACATCGATCAATAATTGAGCAGATATTTCTAGTTATCAAATAAATTTGTTTGAGGTGAAGAGATACATTCGTTTTGTATGTAGATGTTCTAGAAATCTAAATAATAGTCTAATTTCTTCTACGAGGTTAAAAATTGGATCAGTGTGTAGCAGGATAACAGTAAGCAGAATAATGTAGTACAAAATGTAATTAGTAACTACAAGCAAGATAACAATACAGCTAGAAGGAAACCATGACAGATAATAACAACAGATAAAAGAGCTCATGCATAAAGATTGCATAAAATCCAGCCTTGCTGACAGATGAACCCAATTGAATACTTGCTTTCTACAATAGTTTAGGATAATCTCGTTATTTTCTAGAACAATTAAGTTTTTTAAATGCAAGCCTTAGGTCTCTTCATGTTGTACTTTCACACGACTAGTTTGAACTTAAAACAAATAAGGTACAAATATTGTGCTTTAACCAAACAGAACTGGGATCCCTTCAAATAGATAATTTCCCTCTCCTGTTATACCAAATTAATTATAAAAAAATGAAGGTCAATAAGACATTTCATGTTATATGAAATTAATATTATTGCCTATACTTTGGCTTTTACATCTTCTGATGACTCAACGACATGCGGTCAATATAATAAAATTATAAACATTGTGAAATTGTAAGTTTCTAAGCCAAAAAAACACGAGGAAGCAGGCAACATTCAAAAGCAAAAAGGGGACATATCATGCTCACACCAAACAAATCAAGATTCATAACCACCATGTTTGGCCACCAATAAAGTGTATAGAGATATTTCCAGTGTTCCACGGGCCTGGGGGACGGGGAAACGGGGGGACGGGGAAACGCGTTTCGGAGACGGGGGGACAAAGGGCCTAAGTTTGGGGACGGCGGGGAGACGGCGGGGGGACGGCGGCGGCGGGGTGGTGGGGTGGTGGTGCTGATATAGTTATAAATATACTTATAGTACTTGAAAAACTAGTTTTGAAAGGATGTATAACAAGTATAACAATATAAGAATTACATTTCAAATGAAACTATAGGAAATTACTCAAATTACTAATTAGTAAAATTATAACATAGCAAAATTTGAAATACTAAATCTAAATACGAAGATATCTTGAATGCTAATTGCTAAATAAAATTTGACAAATGAAATTGTTTTTGTAAAATTGAAGGTAACTAGTGGAGAGTACCTAGAAAATCAAATGAATTCAATGGGAGTTTGTGGGCAATGCCCCTAATGGGTTTGAGGGTTAGCGCCCTTAGTGGGGTCAAGGGGCAGTGCCCCTTGCGGGGGTCTGGGGGCAACGCCCCCAGCGGGGTCAAGGGGCAGCGCCCCCAAGCGGGGTCGGGGCGCGCCTACGGGGTCGAGGGGCACGCCTAGGGTCCCGGGGCGCGCCCTGGGCGCGCTCCCTGTCGCGATACAGGGCGGGGTCGAGGGGCGGAGCCCCCGCCGCCAAGCCCAAATTAAGACCTCCAAACCCACACAAACCTTCATGGTGTACATCATTTTGCATTAACAATAAAACCCAAATTAAGACCATCAAAGCCAGACAAACCTTCATGGAACACATCTCCTAGTCTCCCAGGAAACTCCTGGGCGTCTCCCAAGAAACTCCTGGGCGTCTCCTAGTCTCCCAGGAAACTCCTGGGCGTCTCCCAAGGAGACTTGGAGACTTGGAGACGTCTCCTAAGGAAACTTGGAGACGTCTCCCCGTCTCCCCGTCTCCGGCGGCGCTTTGGTGGCGGTGGCGGGACGGCGGGGGACGCCAAGTACCCGTCCCCCCGTCCCCGGGACGTCCCCGTTTCCAAAACAGGTCATATTTTGGGGGGAAACGCGTCCCCGTGGTTCACTGGATATTTCTCTTTATTTCTCCACTTTCAAGAATAACTTGCTAATTTAATGACTAATCCACTTCATCTTGTTTATTTCCTCAAATTTCAGAACACACTCGGTGTTGATTATAGCTTAGTCATTAAAAGAGATTAATACATGATATATTAGTACTATATTAGAATAATGATAAAACTAGTGTATCTGATATTACATTTGTCATTTTATTTCAACTCTCTTGTAACTGGCATATTTATGGCTTTTGTATCTGTCCTATATTAATAGAAGTTGCTCAATAATATAAAGCTGTCATCTCTTAAAATGCTCAAGCCTCTTCTCTCACCTCATTGTTCTGTTTATACCAATAGAAAACAGTCATCCTCTTAATAAGAGGGTCTTCTAGCCTTTGTTATCAGTGCTGTCAATAAATCTCAGAAATTACTGTAGAAACTTTATACAAATTGGAAATTAGTTCTGAACAAGTCTGCACTTTAACTCTGGCCATCAATTTGTTTGATACAAACAACTACCACCAAGAAATAATAGAAATGCTGCTGCTTCAGGGTAACGTCCAGCTCATCCAAGACAATGTGTTGTACCCCAAATTAAATTTTTTTGCTACACTTAGGCATTTTGAAGAAATAAGTAAAAGTCTTGTTAAATCTGTCAAAAAGGTCAAAATTTGGGTTTGCATGTCTTGCATGAGGGGTAAACACTTGAAATTTCCAAAATTTGACAATCCGGGTCTGCTTAGAGCAACCTAATCTACAAAACCCAGATCTCAGTTTTTCATCCTTACTGTTTAGGAAAACTGCTATTTTTATAAACATTCTAAAAATAGTAACTTTTTCTGGGTTTTTCTTGGTTTCTTTCAAAATGGATACTGGCAAAACTTTATAAAAATAGAAAGTTTGTCCGCCAGGGTTCAAACTGATTTTGATTGGCTTAAAATACTTCCTCATCGGGTTGGCACAGTCAGAATCACCAAACAATCAGTTTTATCCTAGTGGGTCTATTCTACTTTTTCAATTTCAGAAAACATTTTGGGAACTTCAAAGTCATCAATGGAGGCCAATTAGTTGCCAGGTGTCAAATTCAACGTTCAAGCTTTGAATAGAAGATGGGTTGAAGAACATGAACGAAGAATGAAGGATGAAGGTGAAAACTGCAAAAAAATGACTAAGTCTGCCAACCATGGGCGCCCCAGGAGAAGATAGGTGCCCATCTTTTTAGGGCATTAGATGATGGAATTAGGGTTTGAGCTTCCAGGCAATGTTGTTCAGTTTCCTCTTAGCCCCGCAATGAGTCTGACAACACAGCCAACGGATCAACCAATCACCCTAAATTCAAGATCAAACAAAGAGGTTTCAAACAAAAGACAAAAAGCAAATCATAAAAATCATTGAAAATTGTCTAAGTCTGGGAACTTTGGGCGCCCCAGGTGCCCAAGGGCACCCAGTCTTTTGAGAGGGCCTAACTCAGCAGTTAGGGTTTGCAGATGGGATCAATCTCTTCGAAATTCAGTTAGCTTCGCAGCGGATATCTCCATTAGAACATTAGGCTGGTCAATCTCTAGCAAATCCAGATCAAAGTTGAAGGTATAAGATGAAGATTCAAGTTTGAAACTTGAAAAATGTGAAAATGGTTGTCTAGGGGAGATGGGCACCCCTGGAGAGAATAGGCACCCAAGATTTTGAAGGACAAAACAAAATTTTTAGCTGAAGATGCCTCGAGAACAATCTTCTCAGATTCAATTAGGCTTCGCAATGAAACATCCAGCTCGTTCATTGGATCAACCTGGAAGCCAGAAATCAAAATCAAAGTAGGGTTTCAAAGTTGAGAAAAGTTGAAAACTTCAAAAAGTGACTAAGTCTAGAGAAAGTTGGCGCCTCTAGCCAAGAAGGGTGCCCAAGTTGCCTTGCTTTAGCCATTTTTTCAAAAATTCAAAGTTGCAAGTTGAAAAACGTCCAAGTTCAATGCACGAGAAGATTTTAGGGTTTGCATGGATAAAAGCAAAAAAAAGTAGGGTTTTCTCAAGCCAAAAGCTTATTTAAGAGGCTTTCATGATTCAAAATTCACTATTCTTTGTAGGTGGCGTCCAAGTTGGAGAGGAGCAGCAACTTTGAAGTTTTTATTTCAAGATTCAAGAGTTCAAGGTCGCTGATTTTCAAGAGGTTCTTCATTAATTTTCAGACCAGCAACATAAGACCTTTGTTTTTCATGCTTTTTTTATCTAGAACATTGATTCTAGGGTTTGTTGCTTTTTCAATCAGCGCTCAGTATTTTTCAAATCTGATCAACTGGGTTCATTCCAAATCTTATGAAGAACAAAACCCAGGTGTCGACCTTTTTTGGTGAAATATTGAAGAAATTAGGGTTTGTTGCTTTTTCAGTCTACACTCAAAATTCTCAAAAACGAACGATATGGGTTGTTTTGCAATGAATTTCTTAGCAAAATCGATATCTCAGAAAAATTTCCAAAAACTTGTCTATTTGAAGAAGAAAAACCAGCATTCTAAAAATAGTAAGTTGCTCAAAACTTGTCTGAACCTAGGCGAGTTTACAATCATTCTTCAAGGTTTTCAAAATGGAATATACTCCCAATGATTTCAAGACCAAGTCAGCACTATACCACGACTTCATCAAAATAGCTGAGACTAACTTGCATCACATCAAGCCGGTATTCGACCTACATGCTTTGGAGAGCGCGGGCAACACTGCAATCAGAAACCTAGGGCACTTTGGACTACTTGTAGCAGCATCCATTCATATTTTAGTTCAGAGTCTCGAATTTGTAATTGCTTGCATCAACCATTACAATCCGACAACACGGGAGATTCAATCAATTGATGGCAGATTGATTTGCAGTTTGAAACTTGACATGATCGGGAAATGCTTCTCAATTCCTCCTTGGCCTGAAAGTGTGACTATTTCTAAAGGAGAATGTGAAAGGATATGGGAAATGCACAAGGACAAGTATAGTAAGAAGATTGCACAAAAGTGGATGAAAGAAAAACATAAGATTTTGCCTAAAAACATCGGGTGAGGAGAGTTCAAAGATGAAATTGCTATCATAATCACCTTGCTCAACAGGATCACTGGACAAGAAAATGCTACAAGGTTTCAACCCTGGATGTTCTATGTCATACCTCACGTCATGAAGAAGACTAAGTTCTATGATTGGGTGATCTTGATCAGTGACAACCTCCATCAGCAAATAACATAATACTTCCAGATTAATGAATTCCATATGGTTTCCTACCTAGTCTACCTAGTGGCCTATCAAGGTCAATTTAGAGGGTTGAACACCGAAGGGTCTTTGAGTGTACAACATATCTACAACTACCACCCTCAGCTGGAGTTCACAAAGTCACTACATCATTACAAGAGGGTGAACGAGGTTTTCCTGATGCACACAAGGCGAGACCTGGATAATGAGTTGCATGTTTGTGTCTCATCCACCGCCAGGGCAGTAGTAGCAGAGTGGATAGATTGGTTTATACAGTTTCCTACTTTCACCTACCTCAAAGTCTATGGCTTCTTTGATGCTCCACTTATGTTGCCAAGGTACCTATCAGATGAAGTCATTTTCATGGAATTCTTAAGGTAGGCACATGATGTCCATGCAGTCTTGAGGAATAGAAAGAAACCCACCCTCAATTTTCCATTGGGGTTGGGAATCTATACATGCAGATTAGCAACAAATGCTAAGACCATGAGAGATGAGTTAGATAAACTAGGTTTCAAGCCTTACAACTAGAGAAGATCATATGACCCTCATGGCGTTTTCGCTGCCTGACTTGAGAACTATGCTTATTTACCTGCTCTTGAAGATTTTTGGGCTAACTGCATAGATGAGTTTGAGGTGCGGAGGTGTAGTTACAACAGGCTCACTCTTCATCAGATGAAAGACTGCTTATCAGAGGATATCAAAGGGTTATCAGATGATGATGAGGATGGGCTTCTCCCAATGTACGATCGGAAGCAAATTAAAGAGCAACCTCTTCCGTAGGTCAATTGGGCTAACAAAGAGTCCCTCTCAGTTAAAGAAAGGACAAGACAAGTCTTTGAGCACAACAAGGTTTTCCTAGTCCTCAAGAGGAAGAAGTCCATCCTAGCAGTAGAGCCGCCAAGGATACAGTCATCACTTCCCTCCTCTTCCGGAGCACAATTGAAAGGGAAAGGTGTAAGTCAGTCTCAAGAAGGTGTGACGGGCAACAAATCAACTAAAAAATGTAAGATTAGACTTCTTAGGTATAGTCATACAGGAGTTCCCAATAGTTGAAGCAAAAGCTCCTCCAGAAGAGCCCATACCTCAAAAGGAAACATAAGTGCCCTTAACACATGATTTTATACCACTGACAGGGTCTTCACCAATCCACATCGATCTAGATATTGAAGATGGTGAAGAAGTTGCAATTGTACCTCCCAAGGAAGTTAGTAAAGATACTACCGTGTCTTGGCTTGAGAGCTCCTTGGGAAGGGCAAGAAAACCTTCATATCAGGTGAATTTTGATGACCTTGACAACATCTATCAAAAAGTGCCTAAGAAGAAAGCAAAGAGACAAATCCACTTTGAGAGAAATCCTGATGGTGAAATGATCATGGAGATTGCTACACCTCTTGAAGATAGAAACAAAGACGAAGTGGATCTAGATGACTTCATGATGGTGAAGGCAAATCTTGGCAAAAGCACCAGACATGTAGAAGTTAGTATGTTCAGAGTTGTATCTGAAAGCCTTCAAGAAAGAGTGATTAAAGATGGAAAAGACAAGGCAACCCTCAAGGCTGAACTTCAGCAGCTCAAGCTTTACATTTCTAACCTTGTCCATGGCTCGTCACAGGCTACTCAGATGCTGCTTTAGGTTTTAGAGACACTAGCTGATCATCATCAGTTAAGACAGTTGGTAATATGTGGGAAACAAACTCAGGAATGGATTGAGAATTTCATCGTCAGAGGGAAGGAAATATTGGCACGAATGTTTTAGCTGAGAGATAACACTCATAAGCTACGTCAAGGAATTCAAGGATTTGAACAGTCAATGGCAGAGGTAAAACCAAGGCATGAAATCATCATTGCAGATTTGAATACAACCTATGGTTCAATGGCTTCAAGAGAACACAAGAAGCAAATTGAAATATTCTGAGCCAATTTTTTCGATTTTTCAAATTACAAATTGCAAAGCAAAGCACCCGTTAAGGTTAGAGGATAAACCAAAATGTGCTGAAGCAACTCTAACCAGAATGTACACCAGGATCTCGATGTGGGCAAGGTGTGAGCATTGGTCAGAGGATCTAAAACAAAATGCTTATTTAGGAACTCTAACCAAGAATGGCGCTGATGATGGCGAGCATATGGTCAGAGGATCTTCTACCCTAAATGCTGAAAGGGAACTCGACACCAAGTATGTGCTACCCAATCCAGTGTGGAGTGAGGGGTGACCGTATGGCAGAGTGATTACAAAGTACAATGCTTAAAGAAATGTTGAGAACTTAAATACTCAACACCCAGAATGTGCTTTCTAACCCGAACTGGGAAAGTAGCTACCATAGGGCGGAGATCAATTAAGTACAATAACAATTGCTGAAAGTAAAGATGAGTATTACAATTTGATAAAGCAAGATTATAATTTGCTGTCAGTACTACTGCCAACTTACACTATGAAAGATGAAATCTTGCAAACAATACATATCAGCATATAAATAGAGATGTACAATACTAGTGAATTTCTTTGCTGAGAAGTAAGATTAACGGAAATAGCACTAAACAGATCCAACCTTTTCTCCCAGACTTGGACAAATCTTCAATGAAGCATCCACATCACTTTTAAAGAACTTTCACCACCAGCCAATAAAGAAATTGCAGATTTCTCCAAGCTGATATAACAGACCTGCACCTTCAACAAATAACCAGCAACATAGGATTCCTTGAAATGCTCGGAACTCACTCTTTACTCATTCAATTTGCTTGATATCAATTGCATATCACTAATAGAATGGAGGCGCTCAAACTAAGATCAAAGAACAGACTCAAAATGCAGACTTTATTTAATACACGATTCCCAAGATACTGAAAAGTACGGCCCAGCTAAAAAGGGCCATTTCTCTTTTAAAAATCAGATCCTTTTCTAAAAATTCTACAAATTTGCACACATGGGCGCCTTGCCTAGATGGATGGAATTATGAAATACCCATAATGAATTTTTTTGTCTTTTCTGATTTATGAATAAAACATCAAATCTGCTGAAGTTAAATTGCAAAATCCATAAACTTCTAATATGCAAAATCTGAACCTAATTAGACAAATGCAGATTACAATGCACAAATTCCAATGAACTCACAAACTAGACTAAAATCACCACTAGTTGTTGTCTTACAAACAAGAAGCGATGCCTGAGCTAGGAGGCCTTCATTCCTTGAAGCAAACCCAGAGCCAAACCGGCAACATAACAGTATTGTAGACCAAAGATGAGAAATGATGCTCAAAGCCTTCCTTTTATAACTTCCTGTTGACTTCTCGAAACCCTAAAATCCACCTCAAAGACAAAACCCTAGCTCTTTCTCCAAGATGGCGTCCTTTTCCTTTCAAGCTCAATATTGATATTTTAATTAAATTCAATACCTTGATAAATGTGCCCACATTAAACTTGCTTTGACTTTGGAAATTAATAAAATAATCTTTAATGAAGGTGCCACCCTCAAAAAGACCACTTTTCAAAACAACATAAAGTCAATAGACTAGGCCAAGGGGTCAACGTTCGAATATAATATTAAAACATGACTTTTAATTAAATATATCAACTTATCTCTCCAATTGTGCCTTGAAGCCAATAATGACCAAGTCAACTGACCAACCTGAAGTAGGAAGTCAACCATGCTGAACCCAACTGAAAAACTGCCAGAAATAGAATTTACTAAAAATAGTAAATTCCAGGAAATGCTTAGAATGCTAAAATGAAAATGCCACTGCGAAGCTCTCTGAAAACCCAGAAAGAATCCGCCATTGAATCCACCAACTCAGAGCAAAGACATCCTTAAAAATAGGAACCCTAATTTTACCTTTCAACTAGCCTTCGGGTTTCCAGAAAAAGGCCAACGGTCACTGAGAAGATCAGGTTTGAGAAGGGGACATTACACAAATCCTTGCATGGAGAGAGCATCACATCTTCAAAGTGAAAACCTATGAGAGGATAGCAGAGGAGTTCATTGCATACAGGCAAAGGGTAGTTGAAGCTTTTTTGTTTATAAATGAGTTTATCACAGAGGTTCCTGCTCAATGTCATCATGATGACGGTTCCTATGTCAGACTTGATGAAGTGCAAGACCAGTTTCAAAATGTTGTTCGCAACAGTGATGGTGGCCTAAGTCAAATTTCCATGATGTCAGTAAAGTTCGAGAAAGCGGCCAATGAAGTTGAAGATTTCTTGAGATTGATTGCAGATGGAGAGGATATCTTAGAAAAGTGAAACTTTGCTATTGATAGTATTGATGCCCTAGATAGAGACACAGTCACCAAATTTTTAGCAGATGTGATCAAGATTTAAAGCAACTTTCTTCTAGAAGTTTTCTTTCTGCTTTCTTTCTATTCTTGGAACAATTCTTATCTATTCTTTGAAGAAGAGAAAGAAAATAAAATGTAATAGTTGGCACTTCTAGCTTTTCCGGCTTTCTTAGGTGTTAGATGTTATCTTTTTTTAGTTTTAGAAATAAAGCTTGCTTGTTGAGCGAGCCTTATTTGTAAAAGCAAGGAGATTTTAGGGTTCCCTACTCCTCTGCTTAGGCTATAATTAAGAGCAGCCTTGCTCATTTCTTTTCAAACATGCTAGTGATAACAAAACGCTGAGCCTATTCATGCCTTCTATTTGTTATTCAGTGTTGTTCAATCGAACTTATGATAGCAAATTGTTGAGTCTCTTTTAGCCAGCAAGTTGTTGTAGTTGCTGTTTACTTTGTGTAAGAACAAGTTTGTAAGTCTCTTTTAGCTGCAAATTCTTGTTCCATGCATGTGTTTAGTGTAACTTTTGTTCCAAAAATTTGAGAAATAAAGTCTTCAGCCTCTTTTGCCTTGATATAATGTCTAAGATATTCGTTTATTGTGTTATACTTATATGATCTTTAGTTTCAGCTCGCATTGAAAGTACGTAGATGTACGTTGGAAGGAGAGATTATCTAAGTAATTTGTCAGAGAATCAAACTTTGTTCATTTCTAATTCTCTTGCTCCACATTTTACTTGAGATATTAGAAAATTCATTAGCGTAGGTTAGTCATAGTTGAAGTTCTAAATCAGAAAATCTCAGCTACGGTGTTTGAGTTTTATAAACCTTGTGCTCTAGCTGAACCAAAAAGATAGGCCAATTAGATTTAATTTACTTTCTTTCACACCATCAGCAAGAGGGAGCTTCCCCTCCTAATTTGAAGAGAAGTTTTACTGTGCATAGCTGTCCATTTCAAATTCACATTGTAATGTCTCGTAGAATTAGTCCAAAACAAGTGTTAATGGAAAGGAAACTTCAAAATCCGCAAGTATTCAAATATTTTTAAGACCTTAACCCTTTGTCAGTAATCTCAAGTTTTCTTGAACCTTATCAGCACTTTCATAAGTTCACTAATCTCCCAAAAACTCAACAAGCTCATCCCATCGACAAGTTCACTAACACTATCACATCCTCTTACATCATTTTTATTGATCTTCAGATATATTTCTTATCCTAATGTGGCTGCTTTTGATGTATTTCTTCTATATTTCAGCAAATTTTCCATTGATAAGAATCAGTTAGCTATTCTGGAGTATTGATGTTTGTCAGAATTCAAAAAAATACTTTTGTTGTGGGAAGTTCAATAGAATTAAGATTGTTCTGCCTATGTTGCAGGCATTATTATACTCTCCATTAGAATTGCAGGATAGATACACTTGTACCAATCGTTGTAGTTATGAAAATCCTGATGATTTTCCAAATGTGTCATTATCTGAAGACAATTCATGTATTACAGATGAACTGAAAAATTAATATGAGTGTACTTTGAGTTTCATTCGAGGATGCTTCCACTTCTTTGGTCAATGCTAATAGTCACATAGCACTCTGTTTACACTAAGGATATTTCTGATGAAACTAAGGACATTGAAATCAATGCTAATAGTCACATAGCGATCTGTTGACCCTAGGGATATTTCAGATCAAGCTAAGGGCATTGAACAATGGTCTTGTTCAGAAATAAGCTCTTCAACTAAAAACAAGTGTACTACGTTGAGTCTCATGTGTATGATAATATCATGGGCAGTTAGCAATAATGTTGATTTAATAGTTTCATATTTATAACACCACTTCAGGATTGTAATAGTCATCTACATGTCAACCATCCAGATTGAATATCCAGAGTCATATACTCTATACTCCTTGAGTATATCACTATACGTACAATAAGCTTCCACTAATTTAATGAATATCTAATTTGGTCAATTGAAGGTAATTTGTCGCATGGAGATCTTGAAAAAAGCTTATGTTTTTCAGTTGTGCAATGCAGTAAGTATAAAGATGTTTCTGTAATAAGTCACTACCCCGTGCTAATTAGTTGTATTGCTCATGCAAACACCTTGTATTTGGGAAATGTTTCAGACACATTATTTATTGATATATTTCCAGTATATCATATAAAGTATATAAAGCTAATTGATAGGTTGATAAATTGATTCTTAAAGCTTTTTCAGTATAGTAGGATCTTTCCTAGTCCTCACAACAACTTCTTCTCAAAAGGTTTCCTGTTCCAGTTGTCAATTTGTAAGAAAACTACAATGTGGTGGACAACAGGAAAGCTACAAGGTGTTCCTTATGCATTTTGAGCTGGGCCATGCTGTTGTTCTATATACTGTAAGAAAACAAGCATAGTCATTGTGGAGTGTTGATGTGTTTTTCGTGACCGCACCAACGCAGAATAAAGTCGCCAACGACTACCCTATTCTCTCTTGATCAAAGTATTCCGCACACTAAGATTGCAAGAAAGTTTGTGCGTTCAACTCCAAGGTTCCTTTAGTGCAAATAGTCTCAGTTGGCTCGATGTGATTTGCTGGTATTTCAAGGGGACTTATGGAATTGTTCAACAAAAGAGGAGGGGGGTTCAAATGCTCGAAAGATTTGTCTATGAAGCGCGGGTCTCCTATTTTAATCAGAAAATACTAAATTTAAAGTGGTTGTAGGGTTTAGAGAGCTCTAATCTACTCTAAGGCGTGGGACATGGCGATCAATTCTCATAAGCTTCAACTAGGCTCTGCTTTGCCTCACTTCGAACAGCCTCCACAGAACTGGTGCAATTTTCAAAGGAGTAGCTCAAGATGTTCAGATCACAACTTGGCATGAAAATACCATCACAACGATGCATATAGACATACAAATCATGATCGAAGTTAGGTACATGATATTCCAGTTGACCACACAAGGCGCATTCACCATCAGCAAATACACTAGTGGTATGGATAGACGAAGTTTGCTCAAATTGAAGACCACCTTCCACAATTACTATCTATTGCTTGCATGAAATGAAACTTATTCTACTTTAAGTCACTACTCGAATCAGAAGGACGAAGAAACCTTGCTAGCTACTCATAACAAAAGACGAAATTCATCATCAATGAAAATTCTTTTTATTGGGAGAGTGTTCACAACAATTTCTTACAAAGTTTTAAGGAAAAACTTTCCTTCTTCTTCGACTACTCTATCAATCTATACTAAGCTACTTCTAATTTGTCTCTCTATTCTAACTTCTACTCTAATTCTACTGTCTCATTCTAAGCTCTACTGAAGGTACAAATGAGGGGGACTCCCCCTTTTATAGATGGCCAAGTCCAGCGGACGACTCAGATTACAATCGGCTGGATGGCCCAGATTGTGCCACCTCAGCCCTAAACAAGATTCACCCTAAAAACCGCCATAATGGAGAGTGGGGGAATAAATGAAAAATTAATGGCCACCATCTTCTAGAAGATTCTCGTTTGTGGACGCGTTCACACTGTTCTCGATCTTCCTTTTGACGTTGTTCTTCAACCTCGCTCCTTGTCACTTGAGTTGGGCACATACTAAGTCTCAACACTTAGTCATTTTCTCCAAGTATTCGCTTCATCTCTTTAAGTCACCACCATTTAGTCTCGACATTCCACCTGCAAAACAAGCAAGGAGAAGAGCATCAGAACACTTCATAATATAAATTCAACTTACTTACCAAGATTTTCACGCTCTAACATCCAAGGGTTCATTGTCTTCACTAGCCAACTTTGCGTTCAATCCTTCATGCCTTAGCTAAATTTCATCATCCTGAAGGACATATCATCTTTCAAAAGTGTTAACCGCATCTTCCTCACTTTTTCGGCTGACATTTCATCCAACCCTAGCTCGAGAAAAATGTTTTCATCAGGGACTTGATCAAAAATCATCTAGGCGATCATTTTCAAATTCATCCGCCAAGGCATTTTTAACACATTTTTCCTTGCCTTAGAAAATTTCTCAAATTTTCCTGAGGAAATTCATCAACTTGGTGCCCATCAAAAATCTTCACCTCAGAATTCCTGGCAAGCTGTGGAAGACTTTGAGACCCATTCCTCATCGCAGACGTCCAATACCCAGAAGAAAATTTCCCCCAGAAAGCATTGAATTCATGTGTATCCAAACGAAGGGGTACATTTAATTTTTGAATTTTCAAACCTTAGAAAAATATTTCTCAATCAAATTTATCCTCATTCTTCATCTCTGGGCAAATTTTCCTTGCTTGGCCTTGAAAATTTTAACAATTTCATGAAGCTGGCACCTTCTGGCATATTTCACAACCAATTCCTTCTTGCCTCAGAAAACTTTATCCCTTCAAGTCTAGGCGCAAATAGAGGGTCACACTTCAAGTTTCACATACTTAGAATATTTTTATCTTTCCACAAGTCAAAGGCGCAGTCAAGGGGTTGAGGTTCAAATTTTCCATACTTAGCATATTTCCTAGCTCAACGCCTTGGAATCTTTCACTTTGCATGCATCACGCCCTGGAATTTCCACTTGCCTTCTAATACCTTGAGGGCGCATATGGCTAGGCAAGCTTCTAGTTTTCATAACTTAGAAAATTTCAAGGACTTCCCTCCTTTGTTGGGCGCATTTTAAAGGGTGCACTTCAAATTTAAAACACTTAGAAAATTTTTCAAGTTCTTCTTCTCTTTCCAGGTGCATATGGAGGGGTTTTCTCCCAATTTTGCAACACTTTAGAACACTTTTAGCTAGCATACTACCTTGGCAAGGTGGGGCGCATTTCACCCCCTATACTTTCATTTTCAACCACTTCAAAAATTTTCCATCTCTTCCTTGAAGCTGGGGCACAAATGAGAGGGGCTACTTTCAATTTGTAACACTTAGAAATTTTACCTGACTTCCATTTGGCAAGGGCGCATTTAAGGTGTCCAACTTCAAGCTTAAATGCCTTAGAAAAATTTCAATCACCTTCTCTTCTCCTTGGGCGCAAATGGAGGGATGAACTTCAAATTTCACAGAGTTAGAAACTTTTTCAAATTTTTATGCAAGGTGAGGAGCATTTGAGGCCCTCTGCTTTTAATTTTCCACACTTAGGAAAATTTCATGGAGCCTCTCATGAGTCAAGGCGCATTAAGGGGTGCCTCCTTCAAGTTTTGGTGCCTTAGAAATTTTTTTTACCCCCATGCTTCTAACTTAGGCGCATTTACTAGGGTCACCTTCCACTTTCCAAGACTTAGGAAATTTTACTTGCTTCCATCCTCTTCAAGGGTGCGTTTTGGAGGGTGTGCTTTCTTTTTTCATACTTAGAATATTTTTCAAGCTTTTCAAGCTTGAGGGCGCAAATGGCAGGGTCTGCTTTCAATTTCCATACTTAAACCACTTGGCCTCCTTAGCTCCTGGGCGCATTTGGCAGGGGCAACTTTCAATTTTGACACTTAGAAACTTTTTCCATCTCCTCTCTTGTCACGTCTCATACTTTGATGCTATTTTGACCATGACTTATTTTGATGCTATTTTGACCATGACTTATTTTGATGATGTTTGACCATGACTTTATGGGATTTGATACGTGTTAGAGCAATATAATATACTACAATGCTTTGGTGTATGGAAATGTAGAAAAATAATTTTTTTCTTTCAGAATTATGAGTGCATTTTATACAAATAGGAATGTTGATTTAATTATTGTTTAAAATTTATATTTCTATATTGGTTACTAATACACTTTCGTTTTTGCACGTCTGAGTGCATTTGAGTTGCAGGTGATCGAAGGCCAAGAGTGTGATTGAGGAAAAGCAGGTTAGCTTCCCGACAGGATAAAAGAGGAGAAGCTCTCGATTACGCACACACCACTTAAAATCATGTAGCTGCATTAGGTCATGTCTGTTTTCAATATGATTGTTTGAAATTGATTAGCATAGCAAAATTAAAGTATAGTTTAATTAACCTTAAAAATTGTGAAAAGAATATGGTTTATTCTATTTTAATTTATCCCATTTATATTTGTGCAATAAAAAGGAAAAATCTGATTTTAAAAGAAATATGATATATATATAGGAAATTAAAAAAACAAAACAAAAAAAATAATAAAGTAGAATATTATGTTTGCATATAATGAAATAATTGGTTTGTATAAAGGGGAGATATTTCTGTTTGCATATGGTTATTTTTCCAAAATAAAAAGGAATGAACAGCCCGAGAGAACTTTGGGCTTTGGAAATTTTTCCTTAAAACCAACAATGCTGTTGGCATGTGGCAATCGTTAGAATTTGCATGAGAAATTTATCTGTCATCTGGAAATACTCTGCATGATTCTCGAAAAGAGGAATAAAGCTTTAAGAGAGAAATGAGAACATTCATTCAGATATCCGAGAGCTCTGGAAAAGAGGCGACAAGAAGGTATTACTGGGCATCTGCACTAGAGAAAAAATTGCCAGGTTCTTTTCATGCTTTGCCTTCATTTAATTTGAAATTGCAGTAAGGAAATTCAAGAAATGAAATGCATCATTCCATGAAATGATTACAGATAACTGAGAAATCTTTTCCAATTTCGTTTCTAAATCTGGGTAATAGTTTACTTCTCATTGTTGCAATATAGAATACCCAATCTTTTTTTCCAGATTAGGGTTACATTTTGTTGAAAAAAAAAGCTACAATCTATTAAACTGCTTCCAATTATAACTGGGAATATACATAAACATATATATATACATATATATATGCACAGGAATTTGAATTCCCGTGCATATATATATATATATATATATGCATATAATTTTCTGCATAAAACTCTGTCATCTGAAATAAATTCAAAATGCCTTTGAGGTAAATTCGAATGCAGTATATACTGGACGAAATGTCTTCTTTATTTTGAGTTTTGAAATTGTTATACATAGGAATAAGGAAGGGATTTAATCCCTTGTCCTCCCCATGGGAAGGACGTGACACTGTGGGAGGCTCGCGCCCTCCATAGACCGTGGCCTGTGGAGGAGGCGCGAGCGCCTCACAGCCTGCCCCCTCCCCATGGGAGGGGCAAGGGCTTCCTGCGCCCTTATGTTGCTCAACGCCAGTAAGAAAACCCTGAAAAATGTCATATTCTGTGTGCACGGCCAGAGAACTTTTGAACAGTTTTAAAAACCAGTATTCTTTCTTCAAAACTACATGCAACTGTATATGAATTTTTACACACACACACACATATATATATATACATATACACTTAGCTGTATATGTATACATATACATATACATATATATATATATATATTTATATATATATATATAGATATCCATGCATATATATACCAAAATGCAAGTTGAAACAGGAAAACCAATTCCAGAAAGTGACATGAACTTTGTTAAATATACACAAATATCTCAGAAATGTTAAACCTGGAACAAGAACAAAAATGTCTCTGAGAAACCATGTAAACTGAAAACCTTCTTGATTACTTTGTCATATACTTACATACAGAAGTACAATCCTGAGTAAAGGAATACAACATAAAATTTGAATGCAAGATTATCTTTCAAACCTTTGATATTCTAAATAAATTGCACTGTTTCAGTATATTATTAATACTCTGAAACCTGTATTAAAATTGGGAATTACACTATCAGTCAGCCTGAACTTGGAAAGAATAGGAGTACATACTGAAATCAAAAAACATTGTTTCATTCAAACAAATTAATTAAATCTTTCTTTCTAATAATGCACTGAAAAGTATTATGACATACATGTTCTTCTTTAAAAACAGAGCCTTTATCCAAATCAGAAAAGGATTACTTACAAAAGAGTAAACGAAATCTTACTACTGAATTTACAATTTTTCTTTCAAAGGATGTTCTGAAATTCACATTTGAAATTCTTTTAGAATTAATTGAATGTATGAAACATGTAAGTAAATGCACAACTTTCTGCTTTGGTATTTATTCATACTTTACTTGTGGTAACTTCCGGGATAGGGTGCCGAAGGTGGACCAACAGAGACGGTAGTATTACCTTTTCTAAACTACCATTTACTTGTATTATTTATGCTTGGCCAAGCACTTGTACCATTGAAATAGATGGGTTTGTTTTAAAAGCCTAGAAACATATATGTATTTGAGTCTCTGCCACCTCCTGTTGCAAGAAATGTGTTTATTTCTCATGTTAGAAATGCATATAGGCATCAGGCACGCATCGAGAGTTCCCTCCTGTTTTACTGTTTCGGGTTGCTAGGCTCCTTTATGCAGGGCCGGGGATTCCTTCGAGTTAGGAAGGAACCTGGGGAAGTCATGGACTTTGTGGTTGGGCGGAAAAGGCGCCTGAATCACACTCTTGGCCCCAGCTCGCAAGCAGACCGATGGTGTCATGGCGGTTGGTGGTTCCGAGTTTTATTTGCTATTGATGTACTTGTGTATTATTCAGGATTGGCTTGTGAAGCCCATTGTAAATGTATATATGTATTTGACATTCTTTGTTGAAACTTTGAAATAGAAGTGTGATTTGAAAGTATCTAATGTAACATTGATTTGAGGAATTAAAGTTTGATGACTTAGCATAGAAAAGATTTTTCTATTGGAATTGTTGATTTCTTTCAAGTATGATTGAATATATGTATATGAGAAAAGTCTTTGAAATACTTATGCTTTGTATAATCTTGATACATTACATTGATATTAATATTATACATGAAATGCAATTTAAATTCTCTTTTATTAAACTCATTTGGAAGTGTTATGTACAATGTTGATTACTTGGAAATCTTTTTATACTGATTTGAACGGATTGAAAACACTCTTAATTTTCTGAGCGCTACATCTCGAGCTGGGCACATTTAGCCCCTCATGCTTTTAATTTTCAACACTTAGTGAAATTTTTACTCCAACTTCAAGTTCAAGGGCATACTTCACCATGGAGCTTTCAACTTTCCAGACTAAGAAAAAAATTCAAACCACCTTCTCAAGCTAGGGCGCATTTAGGACCCCCTACTTCTAATTTTTGATACTTAGAAAATTTTGAAGCTCCAAATGCAAAGTTTAGGCACATTTTGGGGCTTGAGCTTCAAATTTTGATAACTTAGAGAAAATTTCATCAAGCTTTAACCTCAAGGGCGCATTTGGAGTAGGCAACTTCAAGTTCCTAACACTTAGAAGATTTTCACCCTCATTCTTTCCTCAAGGGCGCATTTTGACCTGTGAGCTTCCATTTTCAATGCCTTACTAAATTTCTTGCCTCATCTTCAGCTTTTAAAGGTGTTCTTCACTGGCTGGACTTGAAAATTTATCAATTTCAGTGAATTTTATGCTCTTTTCCTGATTTAGGGCAACTTGATCACGCTAACCCTAATTTGCTATTTTTAGAAAGTTTTTTAACTTTGCACTTCAAGCTAATTTCAAGCTCCAAAAAGGCTGGATTTTGCTTTGTTTCGAATCTTGAGATGTGGTTGAGCTGTCGGGCCCTGATATCTGCATGCACTTGCTATTTTTAGCAACTTACTAAAAATAGCAATTGCTCAGACCGTCTTCAAATTTTGTGTGCCGATTGCCTGAAGGGTATTGATCATGACTGGACGCTGCTTCTGCCTGGCTGTTGTGTTTCGCCATTGATTTTAGGAAACCCTAATTCTTCTGCACAGGCTTGCTAAAATAGTAAGTGCTTGATTTTCCATCCTCTGCAACTCTGTTTGCCTTGAAATTCGTGCCATGGGATCCTTGTCAGCTGCTTGACCTGTTCCTACTGACGCTTCACGCTAACCTACTATTTTTGGCATGTTTCTGGGGGTGGCTTACTATTTATAGTAACTGCTTGCTTCTGAGACTTCCATAACTCCGTTTGACCTGAAATTCGAATGACGCGCTCCTCACCACGTGACCTGCCTGTTGACGCCGGCACATGCAGCTGACTTTCTATTTATAGCCTATTTCCAAAATGACTTACTATAAATAGTAAGTGCTCCGTTTGCCTTCAAATTTTACCAGCAGACTCCTTGAAAGATGCTGATCGCGGTGGTTTACACCGGTTTTTGAAAATTCTGACTTTTTACCCCTCTTTTTGGGTCCCAAAGCTGGAAACCCTAATTCATCTTGCATGCATATCAAACAATCTCAGTTTGTTCTCATTTCTATTGCATTGTGATCAGCTCGTGATTTTGAAGAGCTGGGAGGCGGCTGTCGGGATGCATCTGCTAAAAATAGCAAGTTCCTTAAGGAGTGATTATCTTGCTTTGCATGTCATATCATCGTGAAGCTCTTGAAAAACCCATAAAGAATATGCCGACATGCAAAGAAAACCCTGACATGCAAACCCTAAAAATAGCCTCGAAAGACTGCATTTTGAAAGTCGTTCTCTCGCTTTGCATCTCGCATCATCGCGAAGGTCTCTGAAAACCCAGAAGGAATCTCCAGACATGCGTCGAAAAACTCTGCATATAGACCCTGAAATCTGCTCTAGAAGCTGAATTGCTAAAAATAGTAAGTTGTCTATTTTAGCTCAAAGTTTGCGCGTAAGCAGCTTGACGTGTTCTGAATGCAGTGTGACTGTCAGAATTTCAAGAATGCTAAGAGAACACCTATAATTGCACACTAACTAAAAATAGTAAGTACTCAGAATCTGACGAAATTTCAGTGGAAACCTGCTAGAAATACACTAACAACAATGTTAGTCTCAAATTTCAAGTTATTCACTTCATTTGACTTCAAGGTGGCTGGAAAGATGGAAACCCTAATTTTTTAGACTTCACCAAAAGTTCACGTTAAGGTTCAACGGCGGGCCCATCCCAAAAAGACAGACAGTAGAAAAGAGAGACAACAACAAAACGACTGAAAAACAAAGCCAAAATTAGGGGGTCCCCATTTGCAATGGGGCGATGTGTGAAAAAGGTCACAACATGGAGCAAACCCTCCCTTTTGTAGCCAAGGAAAAAGTAGGCACTGGAAATACAGAGGTAGAGCTTTGGATATCCTACTGCCTCACCATCTAGACATAGTCAGAAAGGTCTAAAGATTTTGATACCCACCATTCAACCAAGCCAAATCTTTCAACAAAAAAGACACAAAAGATATCTGAAAACAACCATATTTGCAACAACTAGTACTTACATATAAAATAAAATTAGCTTAAACAAATTCTCCATACGAATGTGCAAAATTGGTATTAAAAAATACTTGATTATAGCTCTCAATTGCAGAGACACAGTCAGTAAGGTCTGAAGATTTTGAAATCACTATTTAGCTAGGCCAAATCTTTCCATCAAAAACTCACAAAAGAAAATCTGAAAGCAATCATATTTGCAACAGTTAATACTTATTCATAAAAGAAAATGACAGATAAAACAAATTCACCATATATGACTGTCCAAAATTGCCAATAAAAAATACTTGCTTACAGTTCTCAATTGCAGAGATACGGTTAGCAAAGTCTGAAGATTTTGAAATCCACTATTCAACCAAACCAAATCTTTCCATAAAAAGCTCACAAAATAAATCTGAAAGCAACAATATTTGCAACAGCTAATACTTATCTATAAAAGAAAATTACAGCCTAAACAAATTCACCATATGACTATCCAAAATTGGCATTCAAAAATACTTGCTTGCAGCTCTCCATTGTAGCCTTTGTCTGGACAATAAAGCAAGGTCTGAATATTTTGATATCCACTATGGAAAAATGAATTCAACATGCATCTATGTGACAAAGTGAGCTTAATATTTCATTTTCTAATTTAGATACATTGAAGAGCTCTACGGAAAAATTTAGAACTTACTTACACATGATGCATGATAGAGATATAGCCACCAATTTTGTGGATGAAACCCTGTCTATGTCTAAGCAGTTAAGGGAGGAGGCTAGTGAGCTCACCATCGAGCTTAATTCCACAAAGCTTACTTTGGAAAATGCCCACAGGAACTTCTTGAAATGAACAATCAACTCTATGAGACTCAATAGTTTAAGTAGAAGGAAGGTAGAGAAAGGGAAAATGAGATCAAACACGTAATGATGGAGCTTGATCTCATCTAGGAGGAGTATGATTTTGCACATTGTCCCAAAAAATCAGAAAATAGGAGTTCAGATCAACAAGAGAATTTGTTTGATTTGGGAGTTGAGGATATTCATCAGTTTGTATGATAATCCTTTATTTGCATGGCTTGTTGATTTGATCCAATGCAAGAAGGTGGGACTTCCTTAGCATCATAGCCACCTCTTCCCACCCTGGTGTTACCTAGAGATATCCTTGTCGATCCACCTATATGGGAATTAGAGTCTAGTGATTCTGACGGGATTATCATAGAAATTGCTAAACTAGATGAGGCTGATCCCTTGGGTACCATTCAGAGGTACATACAGGACTTGGAGACCATTGTCGTTGTCATATAGGAGGTAGCAGATATTTCATATTTCTCACAAATTGGACAATACTCACTCCCCTTTGGTATGGTGGGTGGCCCAACGCATCCTATCATTCAAGTAGGAAGGATGTGAGGTAGAGTTCAATAGCCTATTCATGTCTAGAGGATGCCCTGAGATTGAAATTACTGAGATGATGATTGTGTGGCACCCTATCAGGCCTACTTTGGGCGGAAGGATGGTAAGATAATTTCAGCTCTATTTGGTATGGAGGCTACATTTCAAGAGGTGTTTTACAGATTGAAGCACTAAACAATCTCCAATATTCAGCTTACCACCCAAATAGATGAGGTTATAACAATCTCACAAAAGCTGTGTGTTCAAGTAGATTAACTTACTCAGGACTTGCAGTGGCTGAAAAGTTTAAAGTAGCCACAAAGGATGTAGAATTGACAGATAAAGTCGGCCAACTAGCAAAAAATATAAGGACATTGAGAGGATCAAGTGCTAATTGACCGACGTTGCACAACTGGCGAAGGTTGCCAAGGAGAGGGAATTGTTGGTTGCTCATCATCTCAAGCTATAAATACAAGAGGTTTACTGGCTCAGCCAACTCAACTCTTAGGCATCCATTCCTACATCCTCAATCTACCTAGTTCCAAGAACGTCCTCTCACCCACCTTCTTAGTAGATAGTTTATTTTGTTGTTTTGTCTCCAGATTTTGTTAATTGTTTGGAAGACAACTTTCCTTTTGGGAGGGGGGGTGGGGTGATGTAGTCCAAAAAAATCCAGATAAGTCTCATTGTAATTGACAAAGCAAATAATTATAATAATTTTCTTGTAAGCAAGAAGATTAGTTCCCGACAGTTGACAATTGTCGATGATTGGTAGTCCTCAACCACCGTCAGCCATCTTATATATTTCTCATTGTACAAATCATAGTTTGAGGACTCTACGAGTACTCGACAAAACTCCCCAAACTCGTGAGTCCCAAAGCTGGCCGAGGTGAGTTGACTAGACTTGGGAGTTGAATCTTAGTGAGTCTTGCCGAATACTCCTTTGACCTTTATAGCAAGACTCGACAAGTCTCGAGCTTAGACTCTCAAGCCGCTAATCATACGTAGAGACAAGATTTTAAACCTAGAAACACTTCAATATTCTTTTTACCTTGTATTCACCCAATCCACTATACCAAACATCGCCCTAGCAAGCAAACAAGTCGAGAAGATGAGATTTTAGGATCGAATCCTCAAACAAGTAAGCAATTATTATTATCTTTTTTCTTTTTTCTTTATTTGAAAACTAAAAAAACTTCAAAAAATAGGGGAAATGTTGTCAAAATTTCTTCCATTTCCCCTCATCCATTATTTCCTTACATTTTTAGCTTCTATTTCGATTCTATTTTTTTTAACTAAATGCTTATCATTTTGTTTGCTGCTGAATTTTTCCTAAACATTGCTGATTTTTTTTCCATGTTAAAATAGCAATGTCAACTACAAGTTCAACACAAATGAGTGGAAAAAAAGATCATGCATGGAAGTATGCGATACCAGGAGCTATGAAGGGCCAAGTCACTTGTATTGAATGCAAGCAAAATATGACAGGTGGAATTAATAGACTATAATACCATGTTGCTTGTTGAGTACGAAATGAAAAAAGTGAAAGAACAAAAGACAAAGGAAGCATTACCAACCATCATGAATCAAAATTTATCTAGTTCTATGCCTATGGATTCCTTTGTTGCCCCAACTCCAAGCTTTCATCATCCACATTCATCTCTTGGTGAGAGTCCTGAGGGTTCTTTTCTACCGCTAGCCAGATTCCATCATCATTACTAAATTTCTTTGTTACATGCAATGTTCCAAACTTCCAACAGCACAACCCTTACTTGAAGGTACTGCTTGGAATAAAGAAAAACACCATGAGGCTAGGATGGCAGCAACAATTTTTTGGAACTATAATAATTTTCCCTTCAATGTGGCAAACAACCCATATTGGGAAGGTTTGGTGAATGCATTAATAGTTGCGGGTAAGGGGTTTAAGAAACCAACAACAAGAGAATTGACTTGGCCATTGCTAGAGGAAGCCGTAAAAAATACACGACTTGTGGTTGATGATCAAAAGAAAGTATGGCAAAGAAAAGGTTGTAGCATCTTATTATATGGATGGCCAAATGGACGTAGTAGAACTCTTCTTAAATTTTTAGTGGCTTCTAAAGTCACATTCGAGTTGTTGAAGTCTATAGATTCCCCGCACAAAGTCAACAATATTGAGAATTTGTGCAATCTATTGGATCGGGTGGTCCAAGAAGTTGGGGTTGAGAATGTTGTCCAACTTATCACGGATGACACAACAACATATGTAGCTGCAAGGAAACTTATTATGGACAGGGAATCCTACTATTTCATGGACTCCTTGTGTTAAGCATTGCTTGGATTTGTTGCTAGAGGACATTGGGGAGATTGGATGGGTCAAACGTATAGTTGAAGATGCTAAATAAGTTACCAAATTCATCTACAACCATACTTGGGTCCTTTCTTTGATGAGAAAACACACAAATGGAAAGGACCTTTTGTGACCAAGAGTGACAAAATTTACTAGCCACTTGCTCACTTTGCAAAGAATTCTTGCCACAATTCCTCATTTCAAGCAAATGTTTGTGTTTAATGCTTGGTTGGAGTCCCCATTTTCCAAAAAAGTTTAACGAAAGATAACTGCAAGAACAGTTTTTGATGACTTATTCATCAAAAATGAAGAGGAGCTGATCATAGTAAGTATCAAATACAAACATAAACTTTATACGCAATAATCTATTTGCTATTTTTTTTTGAGGGGTTAATTTTGTAATAATTTCAGATTTGTTTTTAATTTTTTAGGTGAAAAAACCTTTGGTCAAGGTTCTTTGTATGGTGGATTGAGAAGGCATGGCGATGGGTTTCCTTTATGAGGCCGTGGATAAGGCCAAAGAAGCCATTTTGCATTACTATGGTGGAAATAGAAAAAATATGAAAGCATTTGGCGAATCATTGATCGTAAATGGACAAACCAACTCCACCAACTGATACATGCCTTGGCCTACTACCTAAACCCAAAATTCTGCTTCTCTAATTCATTTAAGGCTGATGAGGATGTCATGGCAGGTGACATCTCATGCATGGATAAGATGGTGCCAAATGTTGAGATGAGAGATAAAGTTCTTCATGAGCTGCAGGTGAGATTTACTACATCTTATTTATGAATTCGGCAATGTCAACTCTCTCACAACATCCACTTTACATACATAATAATAAACTTGCTACATTTCATCCATCTATTCAAGGTCTACAAGGGTGCGGAGGGGAGACTCTCTTCTTCAGCTCAAGCAATTCAAAGGAGAGAAAAACGAGGTAAAAAATTTAGTTCAATACAAGTAGAAATTAGAAACTTGATTCTTTTATTTTTTACTTAATTCTTATATTTTTTAAATGTTTTTTGGTAGATTTATTGTGGGAGAATTATGGTGTCACCACGCCAAATCTTCAAAGGCTAGTCATCTGCATTTTGTCCCAGCCTTGTAGTGCTTCTACGTGTGAACACAATTGGAGCTTATTTGAGAGCATTCACATGAAGAAGAGAAACAGGTTGACCCAGGAGTGCCTTAATGATCTTGTCTTCGTTCAATACAACCTTCACCTTAGAACTAGAAAGGTGGAGGAAATTTTGCATGATTCCAAGAATTGTATGGCATTGATCCTTATGGTGAATGAAATGTCGATGAACAAGATGTCTTTACAGATGAAGATCTTGCAAAATTTGAGAGAGGAGCAGTAGAAGCAACAAGATTGGATGCAATGTTGGAAAACAACCCCCTTTGAAAAAATAATCCATCATCATTTTGCTATTGTAGAACCTTCTAGTTCAAGGCTTGAAAAATTAAGTTACATTAGGAGGGAAAAGAGGAAAATGTAGATTGTATTTGGTTGTTTTTTTCATTTTGACATATCATTATATGTAAACAATTATAAATTTATAATGTTGTTATATATTTGAAGTTGAAACTATGAAATTTCAAATTTTGCAAGTTTGAGGATCATATGACGTGTAATGTATGAATTATGACAAATTGATAGTCAAATTAGGCTTTTATGTTATCTAAATGCATTAATTATTTTTTAATTTCTATTTTTTATGTAATTATAAGGTTTTTTTTTGTCGAGTCCCTGCTGAGTCCAGATTCCAAGTTAAAATTTTTGCCTACCAAGTCGAGTTCGAGTTTGAGTCCTAATACTATGGTACAGATGATCAAGGAGCGCAGGCATGGACTCCTGGAACATTTTGTAAAAGAATTTTGAATGAATCTGTTGTGACCTAATTCACACCTCGCCCCATTGCAAATGGGGACCCTTTTTGTTTGCCTTTTAGGGTTTTTGCCTTCCCGTGCCTCTTTTTGTCTGCTCTCTGTTTGGGGGTTTTGAGTCTGAATTTTGAATGGTCACCCGAGTCAAGCAAATGAGTTTTAACCTGGATCACTGTATAAACGTCGCCATCACGCTTAGAAGGCCTAGGAGACAAAGATCGACTGTCATTTCAGTCAATTCCGACACCTCCAAGTTTTTAAGGTTTCTCACCCCGGCCCCCCTATTTTTTAGGACCTACTTTTTTGGCACTTTTGACCAATTCTGGGATCCCTATTTTTTAGGGTCTATTTTTGGAAAGTTGCTATTTTTGGAAAATTTCTATTTTTAAAAAGTTTCTATATTTGGAAAGGGCTCGAGTTTCAAAAATCCACTCAGAAGTTTGAAAAGATCAACGAAACTCTCAGAAAATGATTCAAATTTTTTTTGAAATCATTGCTAAATTCTGGAAAATCACAGAAAAAGTTAAAAAATCTGGAAAAATCTCTCAAAAATCACAGATAAATGGTGAAAAATTTGGAAAAATCAGTCTAGAGATCACTGGAAATGATGAGAAATCTGAGAAATTCATGAAAAAATATGAGAAATCCATGGAAAGAATCTAGAAATCTGAACATTCATGGCAAGCTAATGACTGAGAATTCATGGAGGAGACTGAAATTTGTGAGAAATTCGCCTAAGTATGGAGTTTACTCAGCTTGGAGAATGGAGGAATTAACATTAGAAATCTTCAGCCAGACAATAGCAATGGCAATAATGAAGGGCAAGTCCGCCATAGACAAAATAGAGAATGGCCAAACATGGAGTCAAGTCCGCCCTATCAATGGCAGACCACAGATCAAAGTTCACCCTCCAATGGCATCAAAAGTGGCCAGGTCAAAGCTGAAGTCCGCCCCTCAGATGGCTATCCAAAGGCTAAGGTCTGCCCTTGGTCAAGACTGAAATGGCATCCAAACAACTCAAGTCCGCCTTAGTCAAATGGTGAATGGCCAAGAGACTAGTAAAGTCCGCCCTTGAGGAATGTTGAAGTGGCATCAAAAGAGGTGAAGTCCGCCCATGTTAAAATGTTAGATGGTGAGCAAACAAAGGAAGTCCGCCCACTAGATGGCAATAAAACATGCCAAGTCTGCCCACCATAATGATGAAGTGGCAAGCCAAGTGACCAAGTCCGCCCCAAGTCAAAAAGGGAAAATGGCAATAAATTGGATGAAGTCTGCCTTGTCCAAAGCACGAAATGGCAAGCCACCCTAGCAAGTCCGCCTTGTCCAAAGCATTAAATGGCAACAAAATAAATAAAGTCCACCTTAGGCATGAAAGAAGTGGCTTAAGAAGTGCTAAAGTCTGCCCCAAGCCAAGACTTATGGCCAAAACATAGACAAAGTCCACCCCATCTAGGGAAATGTGAAAATTTGAAACTTTGCCTAAGTCTAAACCTTTGACAAATCAAAATATATGCTTAGCACTTTGAAAATTCACCTAATACCAAAGTGTCTGGAGAAAATTTTTCCAGATAATTTAGGAAGATGAAATAAATTTTGGCCAAACAACTTTGGACGATTTAAAAATCATGGTCAAATAACTTAGGATGGCAAGAAACTATGGCCAACGAAAGAGGGTAACGACAAAGTAAATTTTGGATGAAAAAGATTTATGGCCAAATAAAATTGGACATGGCGAAATAAATTTTGGAAAAGGATAGAAATTTCGCGGCCAAATAAATTGGACGATAGAGATTATGGCAAGAAAATTGGAGAAAATGAAAATTTGCCTAAAGCATCGGCAAGAAAAATTTCAAAAAATTAAATTGCCTTGGACAAAAATAATTCGCCATAAAACGAATGGGTTGGAAATAACACATAGAATAATTATTTTAATTATTCATTTTTCAAACCCAAAGGATAAGTCGTAAAAAATTCGAAATTGGAAAAAGAACAAAAGAGCCTTATTGAACTGGTGATGAAATTGGAAAATTTCCCAGACAAGATCGTTGAGGATAAAACTTGCCACCCGGAAGTGAAGTGGAAGATGAGTTTAAAATCAATTCGAAGGAAACATTTAAAATTTGCTAAAAAGATCGATTTTCTCACCTCTATAATTGATTTCACTTCTCATTTGCACAATCATTCGATTTTTGAAGAAGGTGTGAGAAGAAACTTGTTGAGGAAATTTGCAGCAAAGTGAAGGAAATAAATTTTTACCAGCTTGCATCGTGATTGTGATCACTTCTCCAGAAGTCACAGGCAGATTTACTTTGTCCACTTCACTTTGGAATGAAACTTCATCATTTATTTTCTTTCCAGCTTGATTTTCATGAAGTCTAAATTGATAATTAGCTGGAATATCTTTCAAACTGATTTAAGTTTTGAATTCTGATTATTCTCTCTACTTTTTCTTGTAGATTTGTTTTTCGAAATAGTAAAGATGAGGTTTTCCAACAAAGGTGTGCAAACACAGTCGAAAATCAAGTCCAAGTGGGAGCACGTTGTGGACACTGATCTTGGCCACGTTGACCTCGAGGACTTCAGGAAAAGAATGTACGGGATTGATGGACGTCTGCCTACACCAATTGCCATGAGGATGATGCGCAATGGAATTGTCCACACAGCTGGATTTCCACCAGCAAAAGAATGTCCGGAGCTTATGGTAGAATGCGCATTGCACTACAATGCACGAGACAGGTAGATAGAAGCTCCTGACGAAAGAGCCCTTGCCTACTTGTTTGAGCCAGCTATCCAAGAAACTTTCAAAATCCCAGTCTACAATCGAACGTCCTACCGCACCAAGGAAGATGCACTCAAGCTTTACCAGAGCCAGCAGGATCTTTGTGCGTCCAACATAAACAAGAATTGGTTACTAAAGCCCAAGCCTACTGCAGGCAAGATGCCAAAGAAATTGATTAGAACTCATTTCAAAGAGGAATATGGTGACATCGTTTTACTACTAAACAGAATTGTAGGCAACTCCCATGGTGCACCTTTCGAAAACTGGATGTACTATTTTATTGATGATATAATCACTGGAGTCAAAATGTTCAATTGGTCCAGAATGATTAGTGATAGCCTGCACGAGCAGTTAGTCAACTTTGAGGAGACCAAAACTTTTCACATGAGCTCATACATCGTATATTCACTTGCAAGATATTACAAGTATCCTGGCTTGACCTGCAAAGGCGTGGTCGACAATGGCGAGGGGCAATTCAAAGCCTACGATTGTTATCCGCAGTTGCAGCTGAAAGAGAAGTCTCATTTCCGATGAGCTCATCATGCCTTTTTGATGTACATCACCCAGCTTCTCCAAGGTGGAACTCACCAAAGAATCTCACATGAGGCCAAGAGCCTAATCAGTCGGTATGGATTTTGGTTCATTCATTCAGTATCCTAAGTTCACTTATATCAGAATCCAAGGATTCTCAAGAAATCCTTATAGACTGCCTATCTATCCGACCAACAAGATGGTTTTGCTGGAAGTGCTAAGGCAATTGGAGGCATATCAGAATATTCAAAGGCCAAAGCAGAAGGTGGCTGTCACCTTTCCTTTCTTCATCGACAATATGGAGGAGTCATGTCCGACGGCACAAGCAGCAGAGGTTGCTCGACTGGAAATTCAACAATATCCATTCATATCATACAAATCCAGGAACAACTTTGATCTGCTCCATCACATTAGAACTATGGACGGAGAGAGGTACAAGCATCGGGTCGACTTAGAGGACTTCTGGGCTAACGCGACAGATGAATATGACGTAAGGAGGAGGTTGTGGTCAAGATTGCCATTAAGCATGATAAGGGCAATAGAGCTCTTCAAAATACCTGATCAACTACAGGATTATGGAATATACGTGCAGCCGGGCTTCAATGAGAGCGAGCCACTCCCCCCTATAAGATGGTTTGAACCTAAGATGGGTGACCTAGCAACTTTTATGCGACCTGTTTTCAAGTATTCTCAGTGGTGGATAGATCGCCAGGTATAAATTTTAAGATAGAGAAATGTGCAATTCACCTATGAATTGATGGGCGATACAGAGTCCTGTTCTTCAAATGTCGGTGCATCTTGTGGAGATGGACCAACAAATGCTGCCAACTCGAGAAAGAGGAAAGAAGTCGATAAATCTGCAAGACAAGACAAGGATAAAATGGTAGATGAAGGGCCTTCTCGAAAGAAGCACAAGTCTAAACCTCTTCAGTTGGCCACTTCCAGAAATATAGAAGAAATACTCGCCATGGATAAATAGTCCTTTGATAATGCTAGGATCCCTTCTCTAGTCAAAATGTGGAGCCAATACAAGTAGAAGATGATGATCAACCTTCTCCAGCAAGCACATAAATCCTAGAATCAGATAATGATATAGATATTATGGATGGAGAATTCGAGGAAGGAATGATTTCCGCCCTCAAAGGAATCCAAGATGACCCATCCGTCCAAGAAATTTAGGGTATGCAATTGGTCCAAGAAGTTCAAAGTATGCCAGAGATTCAGGAAGAGCAAGAAGTATAGGATATACTAGAAGGCCAAGATCAACAGGAGGACGGAATTGAGTAGCCAACCATCCCAGAGTGGCTGAAAGAAAGATTAAAAAGAAAGGCGCCAGTAGAGGTTCCTGAGGAGGACAATGACAGATTTTCTGGCGAGATTAGACCAAGTTGCCCCAAGGAAGAAGGCCAAGAAATTTTCCACCATCCAAAGAGATGAGGCTGGCAATCGTACAGTGCAAGTTGCAATACCTATAGCCGACAAGTTCCAAGATGAAATTGCCCCTGATGAATATGCTATCACGACCATTGACATGGGTCCTACAACAAAAGGGCAAGAGGTTGAGGATTTGGACAATTTCGTGGCCACCATCAAGTCCAAGTTGGAAAAAGAAGTTGCCAAGAAAAGAGAATATAAAAAAGAAATTCAGCGCCTAAAAGATTACATCCAGCACTTGACCAAGCCCCTGAATGAAGGTGACCAAGCAGCGCTTCCACCTCCTAACTCTTCACAAGAACCAGGTGAAAATTTTGAAGAAGAGCTGACTACGATGAGAGAGGCTAAAGACTGGATGGCTGGAAAGAGAGAAGAGGCGTTGGTGTTTGCAGAAAAGTTGGCTCAAGTAAATGAGCAGGCTTCCTTTATGCTATCACAAGTTGCAGACCTAGCGGAATCATGGAGTAGTCTCGAAGATATTCAAAGTAGGATCATCCCATGTATTCGGAAATTGAAGGGCATCTCAAAGCAAAGGTTGATTGAGGACAAGGTTATTGAAGCTGGAGCGGCATATGATTTCAATGGATGGTATTATGCTCTGATCTCAAGAAGAGGAGTCCTCGAAAAAGTAAAGCAGGATGGTGCCAGAGTTGAAGAACAAGCAAAAGAAATTCAGAGTAAAATTTATGAGATGGCTGCATATATGCTCGACAAGGATACTATCCGAAAGAAACACTTATGGCCAAAGAATTTAAAAGAACAAGTGCATAGAATTTTCTCCACCACCGGGCCAATCATGAAAGAAGGCTTTACCAAGGTATTCAACTTCATGGCTGTCAGAAATTCTTTTTTGCTGTAGGAACCAGAGTGGGCGACCATTTTTGCAGAGTGTACTAAGAGCTTGGATTTGCTGGAGTACAATGTCAACGTGCTGCCCGACATTGCCATGGAAGAGGTCGGCTTGATCATGTCCAAATTCACCGAATGCAAGGCTGCACAAGTGGATAAGGATGCCACTCTAGATGTCTAGAGTTCTCTCCAGTTAACTGGTTGAGGTTTTAGAAACCCTAATTAGGGTTTAGTTCTGTTTAATCTTGGCCTTTGATCCTGAATCAATCTCGGCCGTTCATTGTAATTCTGAAAAACTATATAAACCCCCCCTCGCCACTCTCTCATTTTCATTAGAGATTAGATATAGATCAGATAGAGGAGATTAAGAAGTTAGAGCAGATTCAAGAGAATTAGATTGTAGAAAATAAAGAGAGTTTTTATGAGATTGTTGTGAAAACACTACTTTGATAATAAAGTTCAAATGCATGAGGTGCCTTGAATACTTGATTGTCGAATGGTTGCATGGTCACATATTTTCTTTCTCGCTTAGTAAATTTGAATTATGATGTATGTTAGAAGAATGATAGATTGATAACGGAGATTAGTGAAATCGAGCTCATACTTTCTTTGAGTGGATGATTTTCACTCAATGTGCAAAGTTAGACTGAGCTTTATCGTGGATGCTTAACTTCTGTTTGGATAATTATTGTTCGATTTGATGGTAATTATTCATTACGTGAAAATCACAAGCACATTCCCAGAAGATTGCACTTGCTCTGTGTAGTTGTCGTTTAACGTGGCGAAGTAGAGTATTGTTTATTTGGTTTCATTTAGTCCTCGTCTTCTCTTGATTTCTTAGGAATAGCATAGGATCTCTAAAACCCTTGATCTTTTTCACTTTTTTTATATAATCAGAAAATCCAAAATGATACTGCATTTATGTTTCCACTTTTCGAATGACTTGCAAAAGTAAATCTCAATTGTGCCCACAGCAAATCACATCCATACCACAGAGCCTACTCGCATTCGTCTTAAACATTGGAATTACCATATGACCTTACTTGCAATCTTAGCATATCGGGTAATTTTGCAAGAGAGAATAGAGCGTCTGTGACACTTTGTTCTAAAATGTTGTGTCATAAAACACGCATCAACAGAATCTAATGACATATATTTCTGAATTTTTATTTAGTATTAATTTTATATCTACTTTACTATTTTCTATATAATAATCGATTAAGTAGTGTCAACAACAAACACAGGAACATTATTTCATCAGCATTTTCTGAATTTCATTTTTACACAGAAAACTTGTGACAATCTTTAATTACATTGATACTTTTGTTTGTTAGATTTAGAACAACAAGGGACTTCTTACTATCTTTCATTTTCCCATTTAAAAAGTAAAATCTTGTTGTTTGCTCAAGGGACCAAGTTTTGATATGAAAGATGGGTCAGAGCGTTATCTTACATATAAACTTTTTCCTTCTTTCCATTTGACATACAATGCCACTAATGAGATGTGAACTAAATTGTTGTTCTCTTTTCCATGTCTAGATTGAGAAAAGATTGATTAAGGCAATTCAAAGATCTTTATTTCAAATTGTTCATAATTCAAAATTGTCATAAAAGAATAGTTGAAAAACTCGAACTCGACAATAAATCAACTGGCCCAAAAACTTCAAAAGCATGCAACCAAGAAACTTTTCAAGGAAAAGCTCAGGAAATTTTTTGCAAATTTATCAAACATAAAAAAATACAATTTTATAGAAATATTCTTCAAAAACATGTATATTACTGAATTTATGGAACATATTACTAATTTGTTTCATATATAAATCAAAATTTGAGTTCAATACACATGAACATGAAGTTTCAATACCCACAATATTTTTATGCAATATAATACCAATATTCCATAGATTCCTTAAATCGATAGGTGGTAAGGAGGAGGGGAGCAAGGACATTAATTTGGGGACAACAACTGGTAGGAGTCTAAGGTAGAGGCCAAACCAAGGTCAAGTGGAAGCGCCCCTTGCGAGGGGGTCTAGGGGCAAAGCTCCCAATTGCTTTGAGGGGAGAAGCCCATATTGGTTCTCAAAGTTATAGGTTCCACTTTCCTAGAGTTCCCCCTCAACACCAATGCGATGGGAAAATAATATAGGTAGAGAAACCACAAAAAATCATGCTCAAAAGGTGGACAATCTGAAGGAGGAGGGTACTCCCCTCTACCAAAACACCATTCACAAAAATACAAAATCACAGGCAATACCCTGCCTTACTCAACAATTCAATGAAATTTAATTGCAAGCAAACATTACTTTTTATTTATTAATTTCAAATTACAATCTCTTGACCCTTCATGGCCTCGTTCATTTCAAACCACCAATTGGCTCCTTCTCTACTATGGGACAACAACTTCCCACCAATTTTCCCTTCACTCAAGCACTTTCCAATTACCCATCACATACCACGTTGTCTCCAATTTATGCGTTGTTTCTTTGTAATGTCCCCATTTTAGCCATACGCTCTTCTGTGACTAATAGCCTATTTTCGGAGGCCCGTAGGCTACTTAGAAGTGGAAATTAGGGTTTCCTATATTGTAGGAGGTTTCTGATAAGCTTTTGAAGGTTTGCATTTGAGAGTTTTTGATGCATGTTTGCTTGAGATTTTTGGGTTTTTGGAGAGCTTTCAGATGAGGTAACATGCGTGACAAGAAAATGATATGCATTTCTGGCAGATACTTTGAATGCGAGAAAGGTTTTTGGGTTTTTCTGGGTTTTCAAAGAGCTTCAGAATGGTATAACATGCATCTCCATTTGACAACCTTTTTGACACTTACTAGTTTTAGTAAGTCACAACGATTGCCCGGTTTGTGCTCAAATTAAGTTTGGAGACACTTACTATTTCTAGCAATTTGCTATTTTTAGTAAATTCTATTTATGGCAATGTCATCCTTACAGTAACTCAATCATTTCCATTCATCTTTCTATTTCTAGCATTGTTCCAGATGGCAGCAGTTCAGCAATCGAGTGCAATTTCCATTTCAGGAGAGCAATTTGGGTATATTTGGCTTTCAACATTTTGAGGCTCATTTTGGTAAAATGATTTATTTAGGTCATTTAATTATTATAATGTGATTTTGCCCCTTGGGCTAGCAAAATGACTTGATGTTGTTTTAAAAGGGGGACTATGAGGGTGGATGCCTCATTAAGAGGAATTTTTAATATTTCAAATGTTAATGATCCCCTCTTGTGCCTTGGATGCCAAAATGAAGGAAAAATGTGATTTAAAAATTAAATTATTGCAAAAAGGAGTTAGGAATCCTGTTTGGAGGGAAATGATGGAAGCTGAAGAGCCACCTCAAACTTTATTTAAGAAGGCTTTTCTCATTCATTGATATCCTTGGAAATTAAACATAATGTTATGCTGTTGAAATATGTTCAAAGCTTACTTCGAGGAATGCATACATCTTAGCTTCTTCTTCTAGTCTTCATACTTGAGAGATAGTACCTAGCTGGATATACTGAAGATTGTGCTTCACTCAGGAGTGCAGATAGAGCTTCAATTTCTAATTTATTAAAGCAGATTGCTGTTGTATAATTTGTTTTATAGGTTGCTAGTTCATGTATGGCTGAAGGTGTTTTTCATTCATGGTTCTTCGTATGAATTTTTATTCATTCTAGGTATTTTTTCAATGCAATTCCTAGCACTAGGCGCCCCATTTCTCAAGTTTTAATTATTTTGCATGAATTCACAAAGCCCCTACGCATCCCTCATTTACATGCACATGGCAGTTTTTCTTTTATTATTTGCATACCACTTATCTAGCACTCCCTTAGCAGCCCCCCTCTTCCACGATAGATGCCTTTGTCTCCTCTCCCATCATCATTTGTTTTAAATATGCAAACTTCAACTACCGTTTGCCATGTCGCCCCTTGATTTCCTCAAAGCTATGCCCCTCCTTTAATTCCAATCGGCTCTTTCAAATAACTCTTCTTGCATCTTTAATTGTCTAATCACATGGCATGGCCCTTTCAATTCTCCATGTCAATTATAAAGTTCAAATTGATGCACCACCACCACTTTTATTCAAACGGCCCCTCTATATTTATGCCATTTTCTTCTTGCAATTTTTGGTCTTGAAATTAGATGGAAGATGGAGCCCCTTCACCTTCTTATGCCTATCGGATTTTCAACAGCCTTTTCTCTTTCTCTATTTTTTTTTAAAATATTCTTTTACTGTGGCATGACATGATAATCTCATTTTAATGTTCTTGTTGCACCCCTTCATTTTCCCAATTTGGAATATCATATTTCCTTCTCAACACTGAAAAGTAAATTGAATTAAAATTGATTTATTTTATATGCCGATAATGATTTGTATCCTTATGCTTCCCTTGATTAACTTGACATTAAAACCATGGAGAAATGTCTTGTGAAGTTAAATATCATAATCCATGACCAAAAATTTAGTAAATGACATTAAATCCAAAGACTATTAAAATTCCTGTAGAGTGAAAATCAATATATGATAGTTGAAAATCAATGGAAAAATGTCAATCAATCGCCGTCGAAGACCACCGAGTCCAAGTTCATTCACAATCCAAGAGCAAACACCACAACAAAAATTGAACTCAAAATGAAATATTTATTGTTGACGTAGGATCGCGCCTGTACCTGGATGGTCCTACATCAAACACGTCAGGTAGAAAGACTATGAGCATAGGCTCATAATGGTGGAGCTAAGTAGTTGCACTACTCTTCGAGGTTGCCACCAACCTGCAACGAACTCCTTCATAGTCCAAATGCTCAAGATCAATCTTTCTTCCGCATTTTCCAACATCATTCTGGAACACGCATCACCTCCCTCCAACAACACTGCATCTCCCTCCTTTTCCCCGTTGTGGACTCATGTCCACCACAACTTGAGCTCCTTTGCCAAATACTTTCCACACTACTCTCCTCCTCTGTGGGTTCAAACCCACCTCTAACTGTCCACCTCCACTAGAATCTTGCAACATCCTCTACCATCTCTACACACAACAACGCAACACATGCTCTTCTTGTCTATTCATCTCTTCTTCTACCATCTCATTTGAAAACAAAATATCATTATTAGAAAACAAAGTTTACCTCAGCTGTAACATCCACATCCTTGTTAGTTGCAACTTCTCATTCTTCTCTCTTCTTTGCAAAAATGAGCTTCATCATCCACTCTTCCTCAATCGCTAGCATTTGTGCTAACATATCTTCTACGCCATTCATTGTGATCTCTTCACCACTCACTTCAATCCTTTCTTCTTCATGGCATGTCTCTACTACAACTTCTTCATCTGTATTGATAGGGGCTTGTTGTGACCTTTTCACACATCGCCCCATTCAAAATGGGGACCCCCCTAATTTTTGCTCCATTCTGGTCTTTTGGCTTGGGTTTTTTTTTTCTCTCTCTCTTTCTTGCTCCGTCTCTTTTCTGATGTCTGCCTTTCGGGGATTATGCCCATCATTGAGCTTAAACCTTAAATTGGCCAAGTTTGAAAATTAGGGTTTCATCTTTCCTGGTCAGTCCAAGGTCGAATAAAGTGAATAAATTGAAAATTGAGACTAACAGTGTTGTCAGCATGTTTCCAGCACGCTCCCAGCAAATTTTCATCTGATTCTGAGGTACTTACTATTTTTAGTAAGTGTGAAATTACAGGCAATTCGTCAGCATTTTTGAAATTCTGACAGTCACACTGCATTCAGAGCACATCAGGCTACTCACATGCAAAATTTGAGCGAAAACAGACAACTTACTATTTTTAGCAGTCCAGCTTCCGGGACAAATTTCAGGGCTCAAATGCAGAGTTTTTCTTTGCAAGTATGGATATTCCTTCTAGGTTTTTTGAGACCTTCGCCATGATATAACATGCAAAACAAGACGACAACTTTTAGAATTCAGTCTTTCGAGGCTATTTTTAGGGTTTGCATGTTAGGGTTTCTTTTGCATGTTAGATGATTCTTGATGGGTTTTTCGAGAGCTTCGCGATGGTGTGACATGCAAATGAAGATAACCACTCAGTAAGGAACTTGCTATTTTTAGCAGGTGTGTCCCGGCAGCCACTTCCCAGCAGTTCAGAATCACAAGCCAATCGCAGTGCCACAAAAACAAGAGCAAACAGATATCATTTGATATGCATGCAGAGCGAATTAGGGTTTCCAACTTCAGAGCCTGAAAAGAGGGGTCAAAAGTCAAAATTTTTGAAAACCGGTGTAAACCACCGCGATCAGTATCCTTCAAGCTATCTGCTGGTAAAATTTCAAGTCAAATGGAGCACTTACTATTTATAGTAAGTCAATTTGGAAATAGGCTAAAAATAGTAAATTGAGTGCATGCGTTGATATCGACAGACAGGTCACATGGTGAGGAGCCCCTCATTCAAATTTCAAGTTAATTGGAGTAGTGGAGCTATCAAAAATGAGTAGTTACTATTTATAGTAAATCATCCTCAGAAATGTGCTAAAAATAGCAGGTCAGCTAAAAATGGCAGTGTCGACAGGACAACAAGGTCATGAGGATGCAGTGTTTAAAATTTCAAGTCATTCTGAGCTTCAGAAATGCAAAAATCGGAAGGCTTACTATAAATAGCAGGTCAGCTAAAAATGGCAGTGACGACAGGGCAACAAGGTTATGAGGATGCAATGTGCAAAATTTCAAATCATTCTGAGCTTCAGAGATGCAAAAATCGGAAGGCTTACTATAAATAGCAGGGCATGAAAAGCTGGCGAAAACGAGGAAAAATTTCTAAGTCTGGAACTCCATCCTGCAGCCATGGAAAAATGCGCCCAGGTGGATGAGGAAGCACAAAAAAATTCTAAGTGTAAGAATTCATCCTTCATCAAGGCCAAAATGCGCCCAAGGAGAAGAAAGTCAAAGGAAAGTCAACACGTTTATAGCAAAATGTGCCCACCTTGAAGGAGGAAAGTTGGAAATTTTTTCTAAGTATTAAACTCGTCCTCCTCACCCCTCCAAATGCGCCCATCCTCTTCAAGGGGTGAAATGCGCCAATTCTAAGAGAAGGTCAAAGGAGTCAATGACTTTCATCCTCCTCCATAGGCAAAATGTGCCCAAATGCATGCATGTGAAGACAAGAAAGAGGGAGGTGAAAGGTCACAAAGGACGTGGTAAGAGTTTCATCCACCAGCAAGGCCAAAATGCGCCCAAGAAAGAAATAGGTCAAAGTGGTCAAACAAGTTCATCCTTCACCTACATGAGAATGCGCCCAAAAGACAAACAAGTCAAAGTAGTCAACATTTCTTATCCCTCACCTACATGGAAATGCGCCCAAATAAGGTCAAGTGAGGACAAAAATGAGAAGTCGAAGGGTCATCCTTCTTGCATGCCTAAATGTGCCCAAGTTGAGGTGGTAAAAGTGAGTGTAAGGTGGTAAGTGGGGTGAAAGATACTTCAAGGCATGGTGAAAACCTGGTAAATGCTAGGTGTTGTCCCCCTTCAAGTGTGAAATGCGCCAAGCGTGGTAGATGTTAAAGAATTTTCCAAGGCTTGTGAGGTGGTGAAGGATGAATGTTGGGCGTAGTTTTTGATTTTCCTCAAAAGTGCTAGGCGCCAAGGGTGATGAGTGTTGTAAGTGTTAGAGAATATTTCCAAAGGGTGGAAATAAAGTGCTAAGGCGTGATTTTAAATTCTTCTAAGTATGATATGCGCCTAAGGTGGTGAGTAAGGAATTTCCTCTAAGGCGTTGGAGCTTCAAAAGTATTTTTTAGTGTGAAGTAAAATGCAAGTGGCAAGATTGAATATAAAAATTTTAAGGCGAAAATTTCCAAGACAAAATTTTCCCAAGAGATGATTTAAAATTTTCTAAGGCAAAAATATTTTCTCCCTTAGAAAATACGCCTAGAGCTCAAGGTGGTGAAATTTTCCTTTGTGAAGCACGAGCAAATTTTCTCAGTGATAAAGTCAGAATGATGATAATGTAGGATGAATTCAAGTTCTTCAAGTGAGAGCAACATGGGATGATCACAGGTGAAGAATGGATTTAAACTGGTGAAATAATATTTTTCTAAGGTTCAAAATTTAAAAATTAAATGAACCCGTTCATTGGGTACCCATGGATTCGAAGCATTCTGAAGAAAATTTTCTTCTGGGTATTGAACATTTGCGATGATAGATTGATTTCCAAGTCTTCCACACTCCGCCAACACTTTTTCAGTGAAGAATTTAATTAGTGCTCAAATTGTGAATTTTCTTAATGAGAAAATTTAAAATTCTCTAAGGCAAGATGAATAAAATGTGTTTTCAAGATGAATTTCTCCGGACAACGAATTCGAAGTGGGTTGCTTAGGTGATTTTGATTGAATTCTTCAATGATGAACTTTCCAAGACTAGGGAGGAGTTAAATTCGAATTCAAGTGACATAGTTCTGGCTGGTGAATTAAAAAGGATGAACTTGAATTAAATTTTTCGAAAATGAATTCAAAGATGCCAGTCAAAGTCAAGTTTCTAGAAGAATAAGATTCCTGACGTCGAGTGACAAGTGTCAGAAATACCAGAGAGGGAAAATTCAAATTCTTGAAGTGGAGTAGTGGAAGTTTAATGCACTGGCTAAAATTGGCTCCTTCTAGAATTCAATTTTTGGCTATAAAATGAAGAAGTTTCTCACTTATTTTTCACAGCTGGAGAAGTCAAATTTGCTCTAAGTGAAGATTGTTGCTAAGCATTGGCTTGAAGAGTACGAAATTTTGCTAAGGCTGAAGTGTTGCTGAAGAGAGGCTGAGAGGGATGACTTGACTTGAGTTGGTTTCCAAAATCTGAAGTGGAGAAATTTGAATTTCATAGTGAAGTCACTGAAGTTCAAAATTGAAATTGCTGAAGGACGCCTTGAGTTGCCAGTGCAAGTGTTGAAAACTCGAATATTGCTGAAGTCAAGAGGGGCGCACTTGTTGGTTGCTGATTGAAACTTGAAGTTGCTGAAGCTAAGAGGGGCGCCTTGAAGTGAAGGTATTTCAAATTGTCTAAAAGGTGCGAACTAGTTGAAAGAAGTATTCAAAGTTGCTGAGAGTTTTAAAGTACGAACTTGCTGATTGTTGATTGCTGGTGTGAAGTACGAATTTATAGAAGTTCAAGTTGTAGATTGAAGTTGCTAAGGCTGAAGCTTACTTAGAAATTCTTCTAAGTGTTGAGGCTCGAATATATTGGAGAAGAAGCTGAGGTTTGCAAATAAGAAAAGTTATTGCAGCTTCTTGAAGTCGATTGCAGCCCCTACACAATGTCTTACTTATTTTATAAATTAAATTGCTAATGAATGTTTATTGTTTGCAGATGGTTGAGGCAAGGGCGACTGGCAAGGAAAATGGTGCATCCAGGTAGGCTGTGATTAAGAAGTTGAGTAAAACATTCATGCCAGAGTCAAAGTTTATTTCAAAGTTGGGCAAGTTGACTGACACCAACCTGGGCTCCGTCAACCTAGAGACCTTCAAGAACAGGATGTTAGGGATTGGAAGTCATCGGCCTTCGACCACTTCACACAATATTGTTCGAAGTGGGTTATATGCAACTACTGGTTTCCCACCAGCCATTCAATGCTCAGAGCTGATGATGGAGTGCGCCAATTATTATGAGAAGGATCATAGATCGATCATGTCACCAGATGGCCAAGTACTAGCCAATCTTACTCCAGTAGCCATTGGTGAAGCTTTCGGGATCCCGGTGCACAAGAACATGGTTTACAAATCTAGAGAGCGAGCGGAGTGAATGTATGCTTCTGCATTCGAGAGATGCACGGAGACAATCAACACTCACTGGATGAGCACTCCCAAGCCTTCTTGTACAAAGTTGCCGAAGCAGATCATAGCGGATGACTTGAAGCAAGAATATTGTGACCTCATTATGATGCTGAGTAGAGTTGTGGTTGCCCACAGTCATTCATTTTCGAGCCTTGGATGTTTTACTACATCAACCTCGTGCTGGAAGGGAAGGATTATGTCAACTGGGCTGAGATGATTAGTGATAATTTGCATGAGCAGCTCCTGTGCCTGAGAAGAATGAAGACATTTTACATGAGCTCTTACATCATTTATATGTTGGCTCGCATGACGAAGTATAGGGGGATCTCTTACAAGGAACCTGTCGATTGTGGCTCTCACCAATTCAAGATACATGATGCTTGTCCATAGTTGCATTTGGAAAGTACCACTCACTACAAACGTGTCAACAATTCTTTCACCATGCATATCACGAGATTGCTTCAGGAGCGGTTGCACCACAGAATCTCAAGGGATGCCTAGGAGTTGATTGAAAGGTATGGGTGCTGGTTCATACAATTTCTGAAATTTTCTTACATTAGGCTACAAGGTTTTTCATCGTACCCATATAGGCTGCCTAAGTACCCAATAGATAGAATTTTAATGTTAGAGATATCTAGGCAATTGCTTGCCTATGATAAGATTCAAAAGAAGAAGAAGAAGGGGGGAATTGAATTCCTAATTGTCATGGGCAACTCAGATGAAGTGTGTCCTTCAATACAGGCAGCTAGAGAAGCTGAGAGTGAGCTTCAATTTTATCATTTCTCATATCACACCAGCTGACAGCACTATGATCCACATCACAACATCAAATGGGTACTGTCAGAAGAATTTAAACATAAGGCAAATATTGAAGACTATTGGGCTGATGCGGTAGATGAGATTGAAGTCAGGAAAAGAAAGTTCTCTCGGTTGCCAATTACTTTGATTAGGGAGTGTGAAGTTGTTCCAGTTCCAGACCAGGTGAACGAGGATATGGACGTTGTCCATCTTGATTATGGAGTAGTGAGAGATACTCCACTTCCACTCCCGGATTGGTCAGAACCAGAGGTTGCAGATTTGGACACACTTTCTATCCTGGTCTTGACATTCACTAGGGCATGGGTTGATAGACGTGTAAGCAGGTTGAAGAGTAGGTCAATTGCTTTGACTTACAATTTGATGGGAGATCACAGGACACCCACCACTAGCAGAAAGAAACAGATCACACGAGGTCTAGAGTCTAAAAAGAAAGAGCTAGTTCGACAGGAGCCTGTTCAGCCAGAACCTCCATGAGTCATAATTGCATCACCATTGGAGACACGTTCTCCAAGTATACAGGAGGTCTCCTTGTTTGCTGATCAGAGGAATGCACTGAATTAGGTGCAAGTAATACAGGAAGATAATCAGCCCCCACGGAGAGAATCAGTTGGCCAGAGTGTCGACGCACCTAATAGGGTTGATCAGCAGGATGATGAGGGGACTAAAACTGACCCTCAATTTCAGCAGGAGTTAGAGGCGGCTATGAATGATGATGATATAGTTTCAGGGGACACTCAGCCACTTGAGGACGATGAGCCTCGCTAGAATGATATAGAAGTTGAGCAAGTTCGAGAAGTAGAGGCACAGGAACAACAGCCCTTTGATATACAGTATGATGTGCTTGATTGGCTTAAGGATAGAATGAGGAGAAGCCCCAGTGAGGAGATTGATCCAGCAGTTGAGATGGAAGAGTTCTTGAACAGGATCAGTGCACCTCCACAGAAGAAGAAAGCAAGAAAATTTTCAAAGATATCCACTGAAGAGGATGGTTCTCGTACTCTTCATGTAGCTGTGCCACGGGTTGATTGTGACCAAAATGAAGCAGTGCCTGAGAATTACGTGGTCACAACTTTGGATCTAGGATTCCCCACTGGCATGCAGATTGTAGAGGAGTGTGATAACTCCTATCTTGCCCTCAAAGATAGGTTATTCAAGAAGGAAGGGAAGTATAAAAAGTTGAAAAGAGAACACAAGGCCTTGATTGGATATGTACAACAGTTGTCTCGTTCTCGAGGGTAGAAAATTCTAGTGATAGAGCCTCCAATAGAGATACCCAGGGTGTCAATCAGTGGCTTGGTAGAGTTGGGAAAGATGGCGCAGGAAGCAGACAAGTGGGTCATAGGAGTCCGTGCTGAGACAGAGAAGTTTATGGAGGATCTTGCTTTTGCTTTTTAGCAGGCCTCTAATATTTTGGCACGGATGGAGGCGGTTGATCATGCTGGGGGTGATGCTTCTATCTATCAGAGTAAGGCAATTCAACATCTTGAGGTATTGAGACATGTTCCGTTGCGATTGCTGATTGATGGAGGGGTCATTCAGGAGAATGACAGGTATGACTTTTCCAAATGGTATTCTTCAACGATCATAGGGCATGGTTTCTTCGACGCGGCACAGGCGGATTCAACCAGGATACAAAGGGCTATGGCGAATATCATTGATGGAGTTCAGAATACCTTTAAGGCCATATTTGCTAGCCAGTTGAATCCAGATGAAGTTAACGTTGATAATTTGAGGGGTAGGCGGGTGCCTTTCTTTTCAGATGTTAAGACCTTCGTATAGGATGATTTTGAGAACACCTCCACTTTCTCCAGTTTGATTCAGAGTACACAGGATTCCTTAGCTGCTTAGAGGAAGTCATGTGCAAGGTATGAGCATTCAGTCACAGTGTTAGAGTTTTAGCTAGATTGGATTCCACCCATTTTAGTTCAGGAGGTTGAGGCTGTGCTCGGCAGGTTCGTTGAGTTTGCAGTCAGAGAGAAGGAAAATGGGAATGCACTACTGGACGAAGATCTTCTAGAAGACTGATTGTGGGCATTAATTGCCTTTTCTATTTTGGGAGTGAGTGGGAATCTTTGATTCATTTAATGTACCACTCCCCATTCTGGCAGTTTTTAGGGTTAGGGCTGAGGTGGCATGATTTTGGCCACTCTATTGATTGTAACCCTAGCCGTCTTTTGGGACTTGGCTAGCTATATAAAGGGGGAGTCCCCATCATTTGTAATTCATTAGATTAGAGATTAGACATTAGACTAGCATTAGATTTGGAGATCAGGCTAGAGAGTAGAGCATTGTAGACATTTTGCATAGTGTGGAGAAGAAAGAAAGTTTTCCCTTTGAAAACTTTTGTGGAGATTGTTGTGTAACACTTTTCATGATAATAGATCTTTTCATTGATGGTGGAATTCGTCTTGTCATGAATAGCTAGCAAGGTCTCTTCTTCCTTTCGGATCCAAGTAGCTTAATTTTCATCTCATGCAAGTAGTTTACTTTGATATGTGGTGTTTTTGTGGAGGTAGCTTCTTTCATTCCATACCATTAGCGGCTTGTTGATGATAAGTTCGCCTTGTGTGGTTGATTGGAAATTATCTTGAGTTTAACTTCGATTGTGATTTGTATACTTATATGTGTCGTTCTGATGGTGTATGTATGTCAAATTATGATTTGAACATCCTTTGCTATCCCTTTGAAGATTGCACTGATTTCGCTGAAGCCATCCGACGTGAGGCTAGGTGAAATTTGGTGAAGTCTACTAAAACGAAGCTCCACATATCCTACATTTAGAATAGAACACAAGTTTCTTAGGCCCTATACTCTTTACTTTCTGCATATTTCTGATTAGCTTTAGGAAAATGAGCTATATTGCCAAATCATACATGCAAGAACCCCTTCAAAACATACACCAATTGTTAACTGCAAGAAGTCTGAACAAATGTGTAAGTCCCCTCGTAAGAACACAAAAATACACATCAACCAACTGAGTCTATTCGCATTAAAGGAACCTTGGAGTTGAAAGCATGAACTCACTCGCAATCTTAGCATGCTGAATACTTTGTTCAAGAGAGGATAGAGTATCCGTTGGGAAACTTTGTTCTGTGTTGGTGCGGTCTCAAAAACCACGTCAACAGGGCTACTCTCACATCTTTTCGAGCATTCTTCCATCTAGGGCTACTATCCTCGCTCTTCTTCTAACTCCTCTTTACCACTTTCTTCTCACCCTTGCTAATATTCTTTTCTAGCTTCTCTATTTGCGCCTCTATCTTTCCCACTCTTCCTCATGGCATGTCTCTACTACAACTTCTTCATCTGTATTGATAGGGGCTACTCTCACATCTTTTCCAACATTCTTCCATCTAGGGCTACTATCCTTGCTCTTCTTCTCACTCCTCTTTACCACTTTCTTCTCACCCTTGCTAATATTATTTTCCAGCTTCTCTATTTGCGCCTCTATCTTTCCCACTCTTCACAAACCATCTATCCAATCTTCTCAAACTTTTCAAACTCTGCTTTCTCCCAATATTGGTCCCAAAACAATATTTTCACGGGTCTCCTCATGAACCAACCCATCTTGTCTGATGAAATCTTCCACAACTCACATTCTTCGCAACTTTTAGCTCTCGATTGCTCAGGGGTTCTCTACCTGCAACAACCCTCTCGAGCTCTCCACAATTGCTTCACACATTTTCCTCTAGGTCAGAACTACCTCATGGTAGGTGATTTGTTTACACTTCCATCCACAAGTCTTGGTGGAACCTCTCCACACTCAAGGTTACCCGCTATGATACCACTTGAAGCAAGAAGGTAGTCCTCTCTACCAAAACACCATTCACAAAAATACAAAATCACAGGCAATACCTTGCCTTACTCAACAATTCAATGAAATTTAATTGCAAGCAAACTTTAATTTTTATTTATTAATTTCAAATTACAATCTCTTCACCCTTCATGGCCTCATTCATTTCAAACCACCAATTGGCTCCATCTCTGCTTTGGAACAACAACTTGTTGATGTGTGTTTTATGACTCACCAAGCACTTTAGAATAAAGAGTCCAAAGACGCTCTATCCTCTCTTGAAAAACTACCTCGTATGCTAAGATTGCTAAAAGATCATACGGTAATTCCAATGTTTCATAAGTTTGGGGATGGACAAGCTCAATGGATGATGTGATATGCTGATTTCACAAAGGGACCTTGGATAATGAACTATTCAAAAGTAGGAATTTAGATTGATTTGACGTTGAACGTTCTTATATTTTTGGGATTTTCAATTTTGAGACAAAATAAAAGGAAAAGGGATGAGGGTTTAGGAACTAAATTTATACCAAACTACTCCTATGAACTTAAGAGATAAATGCTGGACAGTGAAATTTAAACCAATCTTTGTTTTGCCAAGCACAATGACTACAACTAGACAAAGATGATGCAATCTTCAATGGATTTACGAATGATGTCCTATTACACAATACCACCATCAATTCGAAAAATGTATATGAGCAATAGAATCCAAGTTAAATAGTTTCAATGTTCAGACTAACCTTGCACATCAAATTGAAAATCATTCAATTGAAAAAGGTATGAACTAATTTCACTATTTCCAACACTATCAATCTTTCATTCATCAAAATGCTAAAACTAATTTACTTTATTGAAGAAATTATGAAAACATGCAAGCTCTCAAAATAACAAATGCTCAACTCTGAATCAACTTATTATTTGAATAGCACTAGTAGCAACAATTTCATAAGTCTCTCCCTGAATGAATGAAATGTGTGGGGTTTATATAGGGACCCCAATTACAAAGCAATGACCCAGATTGATTTGAGATCAATGGCCAAGATTATTTCAAGAAACCCTAACCCTCGAAAGCATAACCAACTCGATGGACACATGGCACAAGCAGGACAAGGCACTTGGAGTGTGAAAATAATGACACCTTGCAAATTACTCGAGCAAATGGGAATCCAAAATACAATTCCCTTTGGCCTGCTCCCTGGCTGCAAATGCAAGAAATTTTGTTAACACCAAATCGAGCTCCTCCATTGATATGCTTGGCATGGAATCCAGTTGCACTCCCATTATGTCCAAGGTTCCAAGGCATTGAGTAAAAGTACTTTCCCATCTATCTTCTTGTTTCTAAAAGTTAACCATAAAGGTCAAAAGAGAAGACATGTCATCAAGCTGATTTTCTGTGATAATCTGCAGTTCCTTGAAGTCAATATTCATTACACTTTTCTTCAAACCTTCCAAATCCAAGCCATCTGCATTATGATGCTCCTGCCCTGTTAATCCTTCAAGAGAGGTGAGGATTTTAAACTGTATTTTCCCAATTGCATTCTGTGTAACAACACATTCTTCCTTCATTCCATCATATATTTTCCTCTTAGCCAACAAGCAATGATACCATCTGCTGAAATCATACGAGGCTACTTCCTCAATAACACCTTCTTGGATCAATATTTGCAGGGATACTTCCTTTAAACCTTCAAACGAGGTATTACTTTGTCATTTACGTACTGGAAGTCTTCCCAATTATCTCCAATTTGACCAATTTCTGTCATAAGCAAGGCAGATCTGTCATAAGTCTGAGTACATTTCTCCAAGAATTGCTCCATCTGCTTTGAGATATTGTTGATCCAACTCCTGGTCGCTTTGCTTGTGATCCTCATAGCTTCAAGAGTGTCAATGGATTCTGAAGGAAGGGATGATGATGGAATAAAAGCTTCACTTTCTTGGCGCAAAGGGGCTATTAGCTGCTGAATGAACTCCATTAGCCTTAAATTTTCTAACTCTAGTCTTTCCTTCTTCTCCTCTGTTTTGTTGAATTTCTCCTTGATGGCCTTGCAAGTGTTTGCTAACTCATGGAAATCCTGATCTATCGTGGTTGGCCCAATGTCCAACGTTGTAACATCATAATCCATAGGAGTAATCTGATCTCTAGGCTTGTTAACTTTTGGGATTGCAACTTGCAAAACCCTGGATCCTGCATCATTCCTGATAATTTGAGAGTATTTCTTAGGCTTCTTTGATGTTTAAGCTTTGCCAATCCTTTCTAAGAAGTCCTACATGCTTTCAACTGGTTGAACTTTATCTAGTGGTTTAGAATTCTTCATCAAACTCTCAGATAACCAAGCTGAGATAGTGGATAATTCCATCCCATCTTCCAATTGAACATCATCATCACACTCCTTTAAGGCAGAAATTATTTCATCTCCCAACTCCTCATTATTTTCAAGGATCTCAGTATCTCCCATGCCTTCAATCATCAGAGTATCATCTCCTTTCAAACACTCAGTGAAGGTTTGCTCTTGGACAAAATTCAGCAGTTCCAACTCTTGAAATTCAACCTCTTGTTCGTGGTTTGGTTCAATCCCAACAATGGACACTTCTTTTACTACTCTGATAGATAAAGTACTTGAGGATGATGGAATTTCACTCACCTTTTGCTTCTTACTCTCCAATTCTTTGCTAGCTGCTTCCTTTTCCTTTGTTTGAAGGTCTTCGATCATTGCTTTCCTCTTGCTTACACATGGGAATTCATCAGGACCTTCTCCAACTGCTTCCCCTTGACTTTCTTCATTGCTCAGCGTGGCATAGGTAAGGGAAATTCCTTCTGTTCTCAATTTTCTGATCTGACTATCTACCCATTTCCTTGAGTATGCTGCAATATCCTTCATCAATACATCCAAATCAGTCAACTCAGGATGTGTCCAGTTAGGCAACAAGATAGGCTTGTTCTTTTCCTATTCAAATTGAGGATGCACGTAGTCTCCATTGTCCTTTATTTGGTCAGGGACGAGAAATAAGTCACACTTTTTCACAAGGTCTATTGGAATTCTAGACCACATCTTCTTCCTGACTCCATATTCGTCCACCAGGTTAGACCAATAATCTTCAATCTACATAACATGAAGGGACTTCTTCCCGTGAACCCTCAAATATGGATCGTAATCAGACCTTGGTTTATAAGTGGAAAACTTATAAAACTGTAACTCTAACTTCGCTGCCTTAGCTGATTGCAATGAGGGGCAGACTTCTAGCATTTTCCCAATTGTAACAGGAAAATCCACTCCTTGTTTAGTCTTCTTCCCCTGAATGGAATCCACGTGTGCCAACTACCTTGCAACTTCAAGCATAATAATCTTGTCCGTTGGATACCGAGGGAGTTGATACGGAGCATCCAGGAACCCATGAACTCTTATGTATGTAAAAGTCAGAAATTGGATGAACCAAGATCCGAATTTATCAAGCAATACCATAGCCTCTTTAGACAACCTTTTCTGAATTCCTCCTTGGAGCAATCGGGTGATATACATGAGGAAAGCGTCATTAGTTATCTTATAATTGTCTTTATAATGCAACTGTAACTGTGGGTAACACTCATATGCTTTGAATTGGCTATTTCGAAGTCCAACTTCCCCTTTGCAAATCAGTCCTCTATACTTAGTAAACCATGCCAAGATATAAACTACGTAGGAACTCATATATAAGTTCTTGGTCTTCTCCAAGTTTCTCAACTGAAAATCAATGTTATCACTTATCAATTTTGCCCAATTTATTGCTTCCACTCCTAATACAACCTCTTCCACATATGAAAACATCCATACTTCGAAGAAAGCTCCTTGAGAAGTACCCATAATCTTGTTTAGCATATGAATCATGTCACTGTATTTTGGTTTAAAATCTGTGCAAATTAATCTTTTTGGAAACTTAGAGCGATGCCTTTTTGGTTCTTTGATCCAATTGGAATTAACTATGTCCATACAAGACTCTTTGGCTTGATCAAACATAGCCTGTGATTCTTTTTGAGTCCTATTCAACATTTTCTGGCGACAAGGAATTCCAAACACTTCTCGGACTGAATCTTCTGTAAAGTATGCCAAAGTGATCCTGTTAGATGCTTTAATGGATCTTGTTTGTGGATTGTATCTCTTGGCGCACTCGACCATCAGCTCACTGCACTGAACTGTAGGTGGAAATCTTGCTGCCTGATGAAGACCGCACTTGACGATGTTAGTTGCAATGGGTGTAGGCATTTCATGCTGAGTACCAAACATCCTTTTCTTGTGTTGAATCGCATTGAACTGCTCAAAGTTGGTATCTGCTACTTTTTTCCATTTCGACGATAGTTGGGATTCTGGATAGAACTCCTTGAGAACTTCCTTTATCTGGATCTTTCTAACTCCACCTCCTACATTCTTTGAAGTAGACATTGTTCCTGTACGAAGCTCAGAGTTATAATATTTTAACAAATTCGTAAAAAAGGCGATTTTATGGCTGGAGAGTATTTAAATAAATTAATTAAAAAATTCTAGACTTCGACTACCTAGGCTGGTTGGAGAATAAATCTTAATAAAATGAAGTTTAACCAGCCTTAATCTTTTAAAAGAATATTCAAAGAATTTTTTAAACAATTTACTGGACTTTTAAGTGGAAAACTGAAGTTTTTGTGCAAATCCAAAATAAAAATCTTTTTTCTTCTTCAAATTCGCTAGTTATGACTCTGCAGTTGATTGAGAAATATGAAAATAGAAGAAAAATGTCCAACCTTATGCTCTAGAATTAATGTAACTCGCAGCTCAATAAGAAAATAAGAAGAAGGACACCCTTGGCTGAGAGAAGTTTGCCTGTGAAAAAACTTAACCTGTAAATAATGAAAAATAAATTCACAAGCACTTCTTTTATAATAAAAAGTTTCCTTATTCGCTTGGGTTGACCTCTTCTCTGATTGAGTGCTTTGTTTTAAAATGCAAAAAGTGATCTTATCTTCTTTTCTTTGACTTTTCCAAGGCGTCCCTTCTTGCTTGCTAACTAAGTCTTTATTTTTAAATAAAAACTTAAGTTATTTATCTCTCTTTTGCCTTCTAGAAAATTCGACTTCTAAGTGGACTAATCCACTTTTCAACTGGATTTTTTGTTTTTCCTCTTACCAAGGTAACTCTTGCCTTAGAAAAAATTTTGATTCCCTTCTTGGAAATTCGACTTCTAATTGGAATTTTTAATCATCCAACTGGATTTCCTTTATCTTGGAATTCTTGAAGTCCAATTCGAATTTTTTACTTGCCTTAGCCAATTTTATCATTTCTCCAACTGGAATTTTGAATTATCCAATTGGATTTTTTCAAGATTTAACTAGATTTCCAAATGGATTTTTTAAAGATTGAATTGGATTTCCTCATAGGCGCACCTCTCCAGCCTTAGGCGAATTTCACCATGATTCTCCTTGCTTTTTACTTGATTTTTTGATGATTTTCTCTCTTGAAGGTGCAATTTTTCAATTGATTTTCCAGCTTTTGCATGCGCTTTGTCTTGCTTTTCTCATCTTTGCATGCGCTTTTATTTTGCTTTTCAAATCTTTGCATGCGCTTTTCTTTTTCTTTTCAAATCTTTGCATGCACTTTTCTTTTGCTTTTCTTATGATTTTTTGATTTTTTAAGATTTTTGCTTGATTTTTGCCTGCTTTTTGATTCCAAAAGTGGAAAATTTCGACTCCACTGCCAGTGAGACCTAGCACTTTCTAAAAATAGAAACTTACTAAAAATAGAAAAAAGCAAAAAGCAACTTTCTAAAAATAGTAAATTCTAGATTGGTCCAGAAATGCCAAAAACAAAAAAAGCAAAAAAGAAAAATCTCTAAAATATAGGAAGTGTCAGAATTAAGCGAAAGCACAGGCGATCCTCGTCTACTGGGTCTTCTAAGCACTTCCATGACGTTCACATTCAGTTTCAGGCCCAAATTCCCAACTTGGCTCAAGTGATGACTCTAGACTTTGACATGAAATTTTCAAGACACCAAAGATTATGAAATGCTAACAAAGCCAAACCCTAAGAGCAAGGAGAAATTACTTGCATGGGGCCATGTGTGAAATAGGTCACAACACAACTTCCCACCAATTTTCCCTTCACTCAAGCACTTTCTAGTTACCCATCACATACCACGTTATCTCCATTTTATGCGCTATTTATTTTATATCATTTCTTCATACCTGATGCAACACTCCCTAATTCCACGACCCCTCTACCGCTTTCTTTATCTCTCCTTTATTTAAATCTTCTACCCATTTGCAGACATAAACTTTCCTCTAACTCTCATCAACTATCCTTCCTTGATTGTGCACACACCCTCCTATATCTACAACTACATTCAAGTTTTAATTCTTTTGCATGAATTCACATAGCCCCTATGTGTCCCTCATTTACATTCACATGGCAATTTTTCTTTTATTATTTACATACCACTTATGTAGTGCTCCCTTAGCAACCCCCCTCTTCCATAGATGCCTCTGTCTCCTCTCCCATCATCATTTGTTTTAAATATGCAAACTTCAACTCCCATTTGCTATGCTGCCCCTTCATTTTCTCAAAGCTATGCCACTCCTTAATTCCAATCAACCCTTTTAGATAAATCTTCTTGCATTTTGAATTGTTTAATCACATGGCACAACCCTTTCAATTCTCAATCTCTATTATAAAGTTCAAAATGATGCACCACCACCACTTTTATTCAATTGGCCCCTCCTCTATATTTATGCCATTTTCTTGCAATTTTTGGTCTTGAAATTAGATGGAAGATGGCACCCCTTTACCTTCTTATGCCTATCAGATTTTCAACAGCCTTTTCTCTTTCTTTAATTTTTTAAAAATGTTCTTTTGTTGTGGCACGACCTAACAATCTCATTTTAATGTGCTTGCTGCACCCCTTCTTTTCTCCCAATTTGGCATATCATATTTCCTTCTCAATGCTGAAAAGTAAATTGAATTAAAATTGATTTATTTTATATGTCGATAATGATCTATATCCTTATGCTTCCCATGATTAACTTGACATCAAAACCATGGAGAAATGTCTTGAAGTTAAATGTCATAATCCATGACCAAAAATTTACTAAATGAGATTAAATCAAATGAATATTAAAATGCATGTGGAGTGAAAATCAATATATGACAGTTGACAATCAATGTCAAAATGTCAGTCAATCGTCATTGAAGACCACTGAGACCAAGTTGATTCACAATCCTAGAGCAAACAACACAACAAAAACTAAACTCAAAATGAAATATTTTTTGTTGACGCAGGATTGTGCCTATACCTGGATGCTCGTGCATCAAACACGCCAGATAAAAAGATTGTGAGCATAGGCTCACAATGGTGGAGTTGAGTAGTTGCACTACTCTTCCAAGTTGCCACCAACCTGTAACGTACTCCTTTGCTATGCAAATGCTCAAGATCAATCTTTCTTTAGCATTTTCCAACATCATGCTGGAATACACATGACAAAAAATTTAGTAAATGAGATTAAAGCTCAATCCCATGAAGAGTTGAGAGAACTCTACCATGCCTTTGACCAACTATATTTCTTGGAGGATGTCATCGCACGAACATCTCGGTCGTCTCCAATCCCAGCCATCCATGTGATATGAATCATCTAAAAAATTCTCCTACACATCCAACTTGCATGAAAGCCAAGATCCTCTCTGCCTCCTGTGCAACCAATGGATCATGACCAATATCTAGCTGTTTAGATATCTCCCCTACCTCATACATACCCTTTCCATGGATTGGATCTCTCCAAGGTACCTATATAGTTTATTGATGAGGTTGTACACATTCAACCGACCAAACTCAATGAATACCCCATCGAACTCATCCTCATTAGATTCCTCCTCTCCTAACTCTCTCAAATGTGGTTGTAGTTGTGGGTCTATGTCTGATGTTATCGCCATGGCAATGTTTATGGTTGGCGAGGCTACCTATGAGGACTATGCAGGCCCCGTCTGTGTGTCAATTGCCATGTTGGCCAACTCTCACTCATGTAGTGGCTCTGTGCTCACGACCAATAAGCCTAGCACCTCTGGTGGAGGGGAATCTGTTGGTGCCCCCATCATACCCAGCCAGTTGTTGATCCTTGCATCCTCTTCAGTGTCATTGTCGATTGAAGGTGGCAGGTACTTACTGCATGGGATGGCTAACTATACTGGGATAGCCTCCTCTATGTCCTTCTGAGAGTATGACTCTCTTACATGTGAGACCTCTTCCATACTCATCTCAGTGGAGAAAGATAACTCTATTGGCTCGTAGTCATCTCCACTCGGCGAATTAGGTGAAGTATCTCTCTATTTTTTCTTCTTTGCCGGTGGTGTTGTTGGTTGAGGTGTCTCCTCCATTGTTGTTTGTGTTGTACACAAAATAAATTTTTAGCATTCTGCTTAAATTGAGCTAAATCATATAAAAATGTCGTCAAAAGTTTGTTTTAGGTCAAACCAAACATAGGGTCTTTGTGGGTTTCTATCAACGAACATATGTGCAATTTTTCAAAAAATTGAAAATTAGGGTTTCATACATCTATTTTCGGGGAAACGCCTAAAAATAGGACCTTCTTGGAAATGATTGAAAATGATTTTGATAGGATTAATAGACTTCACGATCACTTTGGTCAAGTCAGAATCATCAAAAGACATGTTTTACTCTAGTGGGTCTATTTCTACTTTTCAGGAACAAAGTTAGGAGCTCCGCAACCATTAATGGAAAATTGGCCAGTACTAGGTGTTGAAAGCTAAGCTTCAAAAGCTTCAACGACGCAACCATGGTGAAAAAGATGTCGCTTGACGAAGGAGATTCTCGCAACAGGAAAAGGCCAAAATTTGGCTAACTCTGGAAATGCTACGAAGGAGAAACTGACTCAAAATGAAGAAAAGCACCCTTTCTAGAGAAAGGCGCCCTTGAATCTCAAGGGTCAAAATTTGTCTCCTGAATCATCCAAGGTAGTTGTCCTCAGTGTTCTCCTACTGGCTCAATAATGAGACATTCAACGAGATGATCTGATAAGGTGATCATCAACAATCATCAACAGAAGGTGAAGAGGTTGTTATAAAGAACATCCAAAAATGACAACTTGTCCTAAAAAAGGCGCCCTTGCTGGAGAAAGGTTCCCTTTCTTTTGGGCACTCAGATGCTAACGAAAGGCTGAAGGACTTGCAAGATGACCTACCCTATTTGGGTCAACCTCGACAACGAAACCATCTGTGAAATATTCCGACAAGGCAATCATCCGATGACAAAGATCAAATTTAGGCAGTTTATGACAAGAAATAACTGATCAAAAGAGCAAAAGCACCCCTAAAGAAGAAAGGCACTGTTGTGACCTTTTCACACATCGCCCCATTCAAGATGGGGACCCCTAATTTTTGCTCCATTCTGGTCTTTTGGCTTGGGCTTTTGTCTCTCTCTCTCTCCCTCTGTCTCTTTTCTGTCTGTCTTTCCGGGGATTTCTTTGCCATTGAGCTTAGAACGTGAAATTTTGGCCAAGTCTAAAAATTAGGGTTTCATCTTTACTGGTTAGTCCAAGGTCGAATAAAGTGAATAAATTGAAAACAGAGCTTAACATTGTTGTCAGTGTGCTTCCAGCAGGCTCTCAGGAAAATTTCATCAAATTCTGAGTACTTACTATTTTTAGTAAGTGTGCAATTACAGGCAATATGTCAGCATTTTTGAGAATCCGACAGTCATACCACATTCAGAGCACGTCAAGTTACTCGCGTGCAAAATTTGAGCGAAAACATACAACTTTCTATTTTTAGCAGTCCGGCTTTCACAACAAATTTTAGGGCCTAGATGCGGAGTTTTTCTTTGCATGTCTGTAGATTCCTTCTGGGTTTTCAAAGACCTTCGCGATGGTGTAACATGCAAAGTGAGATGACAACTTTCAAAGTTCAGCCTTCCGAGGCTATTTTTAGGGTTTGCATGTCAGGGTTTTCTTTGCATGTCAACATATTCCTTATGGGTTTTTTGAGAGCTTCGCAGTGATGTGACATGCAAATGGAGATAATCACTCAGTAAGGAACTTACTATTTTTAGCAGGTGTGTCCTGACGACCGCCTCCCAACACTTCAGAATCACGAGCTGATCGCAATGCAACAAAAATGAGGACAAACAAAGACCATTTGATATGCATGCAGAGCAAATTAGGGTTTCTGGCTTCGGGACTTGAAAAGAAGGGCAAAAAGTCAATTTTTTTGAAAACCGGTGTAAACCACCACGATCAACATCCTTCAAGCTATATGTTGGTAAAATTCGAAGTCAAATGGAGCACTTACTATTTATAGTAAGTTGGTTTGGAAACAGGCTAAAAATAGCAAATTAGTTGCATGCATCGATGTCAGCAGTAAGGTCATGTGGTGAGGAGCGCGTCATTCAAATTTCAAGTCAGTCGGAGCAGTGGAGCTATCAGAAATGAGCAGTTACTATTTATAGAAAATCACCTTTAGAAATGGGCTAAAAATAGCAGGCCAACTAAAAATAGCAGTGTCAACGGGGTAACAAGGTCGTGAGGATGAAGTGTTTGAAATTTCAAATCATTCTGAGCTTCAGAGATGCAAAAATCAGAAGGCTTACTATAAATAGCAGGGCATGAAAGCTGGTGAAAACAAGGAAAAATTGATTAAGTCTGGAACTTCATCCTACAACCATGGAAAAATGCGCCCAACTCAAGTTGAAAGCATAAAAAAATTCTAAGTATGAGACTTGGTTCACCTCCTAGGCCAAAATGCGCCCATGCTTGGAAAGTCAAAATGTTTTATCCTTCTCCCTATGCAAAATGCGCCCATGCAACAAAAGGTCAAAGGAGTCAAAGGAATTTGTCCTCCTCACCCATCTAAATGCGCCCAAAATGAAAGCAAGTCAACAAGTCAACAATTTTCATCCTTCACCTATGTGGAAATGCGCCCAAATGAGGTCAAGTGAAGACAAAAAATGGGAAGTTGAAGAGTCATCCTCCATGCAAGCCAAAATGCGCCCAAGTTGAAGGTGGTAAAAGTGAAGGTAAGGTGGTGAATGAGGTAAAAGGTGAGTAAAATACTCCAAGGCGTGGTCAAAGCAAGGTAAGTGCTAGGCGTGGCAATATTCTTCTTCAAGTACTATATGCGCCCAAGGTGGTAAGTGTTATAAGGTGTTAGAAAATATTGCCAAAGGGTGAAACAAAATGCTAGGCGTGGTTTTAATTTGCTTCAAGTATGCTATGCGCCTAGGGGTGAAATGAAATATAAGATGATGTGATGAAAATTTTTCCTAAGGCGTTGGAGCTTCAAGTGGAAATTTTTTTTCAAGTGTGGAATAAAGTGCAAGGTGGTGAGAACAAAATTGCTAGGCGTTGGAATTACAGAATAATGAATTTTTCCTAAGGCATTGAAGATGTTGGAAGTTAAAAATGATGTGCATGCAGGAAGATCTTCTAAGTGAAGTAAATTTTTCTCACACGCAAAATGATCAAAGCTAAAAATTTCCAAGGCGAAATTTTTTCTAAGGAAAAATTTTCAAGAAGATTTAAAATTTTTCTAAGGCAAAGTATTTTCTTCCTTAGAAAATACGCCTAGAACTCAAGATGTTGAATTTTCCTGAAGCACGAGCAAAGTTTTTAGAGATGAAGTCAGAAGGTGATGACAATGCAAGATGATTTAAAATTTCTCAAGTCTGAGCAACGAAATGATCATAGATGAGGAACGGATTTAAATTGGTGGAATAATATTTTTCTAAAGTTTAAAATTTTAAAAATTAAATGAACCCGTTCGTTGTGTACCCATGGATTCGTCGTGTTTCGGATAATATTTTCTTTTGGGTACTAAACATTTGTGATGATAGATGGATTTCTATATCTTTCGCACTTCGCCAAGACCTTCAACATGAAGAATTTAATCGGTGCTCGAATTGTGAATTTTCCTAAGGGAAAATTTTAAAATTTTCTAAGGCAAAGTAAATAGAATGTGTTTTCAAGATAATTTTCTCCAGACAACGAATTTGAAGTGAGTTGCCTAGATGATTTCGATCAAATTCTTCATGGAGGAATTTTCCAGAGCATTAGAGATGATTCAAATTTAAAATTTGCAAGGCAGAGCTTCGGCTGGGGAATTAAATGGATTAAAAGATGAAATTTAATTAAACAAAAATGAAAGTAAATTAAGATGCCAGTCAAAGTCAAAATTCTAGAAGGTTGAGATTCTCGGACAAGTGTCAGAAATACCAAAGAGGGAAATTCAAATTCTTGAAGTGGAGTAGTGGAAATTTAATGTACTGACTATAATTGGCTCTTTCTAGAATTCAATTTTTGGCTATAAAATTGAGAAGTTTCTCACTTGATTTTCATAGTTGAAGAATTCGATTTGCTCTAAGTGAAGTGTTGCTGAGTATTGCTGAAGCTTGAGGAGTTCAATTTTTTTTTGCTAAGGCTGAAGTGTTGCTGAGAGTCTGCAAGTACAAGAGGGAAGGACGAATTGAGTTTGTTGCTAAAGCTCACATCTGAAGTGAATGATAGCTAAAGAAATTCGAATTTCAAAGAGGAATTTGCTGAAGTTCGAACTTGTTTTATTGCTGAAGCTGGAGGTGCGCACTTGCGAACTTGCTGAAGGTTGCTGGGTGAAAGGCGTTGGAAGTTCCTGTGACTGAAATTCGAATTCGCTGAAGAGAAATATTGCTGAAGCTTGAAGAAGATCATATTGTTGAAGCTGAGGACGCCTTGCATAAAGAAGAGTTTATTGAGGTGCGAACTTGCTAATTTGAAATTGAAGAGGTGAATTCAAAGAATGAAGTTACTGAAGTTAGTGAAGTGCAAACTTGCTGATTTGAAGAAGTACGAATTTACAGTTGCTGATTGAAGTTGCTAAGTTGCTAAAGTTAAAGTTTACTTAGAAATATTTTCTAAGTATTGAAGTTCAAAATCTGTTGAAGAGAAGAAGCTGAGGTTTGCGAATAAGAAATGTTATTGTAGCTTCTCAAGTTCTTGAAGTCGACTGCAGCCCCTACACAATGTTTTATTTATTTTATAAATTAATTTGCTGATGAATGTCTATTGTTTTGCAGATGGCTGAGGCAAGGGTGACTAGCAAAGACAACAATGGTGCATCTAGGCAAGCGGTTATAAAGAAGCTGAGCAAGACATTTATGCCAAAGTCAAAATTCATTTCGAAGTTGGGCAAGCTGACAGATACCAAATTGGGCTCCATCAACCTTGAAACTTTCAAAAATAGAATGTTGGGGATTGGAAGTCATCGACCTTCGAACACTTCGCACAATATTGTTTGAAGCGGATTATATGCAGCTGCTGGTTTCCCACCAACCATTCAGTGTTCGGAGCTGATGATGGAGTGCGCCAATTTCTATGAGAAGGATCACAGATCGATCATGTTACCAGATGGGCAAGTGCTTGCCAATCTCACTCTTGCTACCATTGGTGAAGCTTTCGGGATTCCGGTGCACAGGAATATGGTTTACAAGTCCAGAGAACGAGTTGAGCGAATGTATGCTTCTGCATTCGAGAGATGCATGGAGTCAATCAACACTCATTGGATGATCAATCTCAAGCCTTCTTGTACGAAGCTGCCAAGACAAATTATTGCAGATGACTTGAAGCAAGAGTATTGTGACCTCATTATGATGTTGAGTCGAGTTGGAGATTGCCCACAATCATTTATTTTTGAGCCATGGATGTTCTACTACATCAACCTCGTGTTGGAAGGGAAAGACTACGTCAACTGGGCTGCAATGATCAGTGACAATTTGCATGAGTAGCTCCTGGGCCTGAGAAGAACGAAGACGTTCTATATGAGCTCTTACATCATCTACATGCTGGCTTGTATGACGAAGTATAGAGGAGTTTCTTACAAGGATCCTGTTGGTTGTGGCTCTCACTAGTTTAAAATCCATGAGGCTTGTCCGTAGTTGCACCTGGAAAGTACCACCACTCATTACAAGTGTGTGAATGATGCCTTCACCATGCACATCATGAGATTGCTTCAGGAGCGGATGCATCACAGAATCTTGAGAGAGGCCCAATAATTGATTGAAAGGTATGGGTGCTGGTTTATACAGTTTTTGAAGTTTTCTTACATAAGGCTACAAGGTTTTTCATCGTACCCATATAGGCTGCCTAAGTACCCAACCGATAGAATTTTAATGCTAGAGATATCTAGGCAATTGGTTGCCTACGATAAAATTCAGAAGAAGAAGAAGAAGGGAGGTGTTGACTTCCCGATTGTCATGGGCAATTCAGACGAGGTGTCCTTCATTACAGGCAGCCAAAGAAGCCGAGAGTGAGCTTCAATTTTATCACTTTTCATATCACACCAGCCGACAGCACTATGATCCACATAATAACATCAAATGGGTACTGTCAAAAGAGTTTAAACACAAGGAAAATATTGAGGATTATTGGGCTGATGCACCAGATGAGATTGAAGTCAGGAAAAGAATGTTCTCTTGGTTGTCGATTAACATGATCAGGGAGTGTGAAGTTGTTTCGGTTCCAGACTAGGTGAATGAGGATATGGACGTTGTCCATCCAGATTATGCAGCAGTGAGAGATACTCTGCTTCCACTCCTGGATTGGTCAAAACCAGAGGTTGCTGACTTGGACACACTTTCCATTCCAGTCCTGAAATTTACCAGAGCATGGGTTGATAGGTGTGTGAGCAGGTTGAAGAGTAGGTCAATTGCTTTGACTTACAATTTGATGGGAGATCACAGGACACCCACCACCGATAGAAAGAAACAGATCACACGAGGTCCAGAGTCCAGAAGGAAAGAGCCAGTTTGGCAGGAGCCCATTTGGCCAGAACCTCCACGAGTTGTAGTTGAGTCACCCACGCCATTGGAGACATGTTCTCCAAGTATACAGGAGGTTTCTTTATTTGATGATTAGAGGAATGCATTGAATCAGGTGCAAGCAGTATAGGAGAATAATCAGCCACCACAGAGGGAGTCGATTGGTCAGAGTGTCAACGCACCTAGTAGGGTTGATTAACAAGATGATGAGGGGACTAATACTGACCCTCAGTTTCAGCAAGAGTTAGAGATGGCTTTGGAAGATGATGATGATATAGTTTCAGGAGATACTTAACCACTTGAGGATGATGAGCCTCACTAGAATGATGTAGAAGTGGAACAAGTTCGAGAAGTAGAGGCACAAGAGCAGTGGCCCTTTGATATACAATATACAGTGCCTGATTGGCTCAAGGATAGGATGAGGAGAAGCCCCAGTGAGGAGATTGATCCAATAGTTGAAATGGAAGAGTTCTTGAATAAGATCAGCGCACCTCCACAGAAGAAGAGAGCACGAAAGTTTTCGAAGATATCAATTGATGAGGATGGTTCCTGTACCCTTCACATGGCTGTGCCATAGGTTGATTGTGACCGAGATGAAGCAGTGCCAAAAAATTACGTGGTCACAACTTTGGAGTTAGGACACCCCACTGGTGCACAAATTGTAGAGTATGATAATTCCTACCTCGCCCTCAAGGACAGGTTATACAAGAAGGAAAGTACAAGAAGTTGAAAAGAGAGCATAAGGCTCTAATTGGATATGTGCAACATTTGTCTCATTCTCATGGGCAAGAGATTCCAGTGATAGAGCCTCCAGCAGAGATACCTAGAGAGTCAATTAGTGGCTTGTTGGAGTTAGGGAAGATGGCACAGGAAGCAGACAAGTGGGTCACGGGAGTTCGTGCTGAGACAAAAAAGTTTATGGAGGACCTTGCTTTTTCTTTTTAGCAGGCTTCCAGTATTTTGGCACGAATGGAGGCAGTTGATCAGGCCTGGGGAGATGCTTCTGTTTATCAGAGCAAGGTAATTCAGCATCTCGAGGCTTTGAGGCATGTTCCTTTGTGGTTGCTGATTGATGGAGGGGTCATTCAGGAGAATGACAGGTATGATTTTTCTAGATAGTATTCTTCAGTAATCACGGGACGTGGTTTCTTCGACGCAGCACAGGCAGATTCAACCAGGGTACGGAAGGCTATGGCCAATATCATTGATGGAGTTCAGAACACTTTTGAGGCCATATTTGCTAGACAGTTGAATCCAGAGGAGGTAAATGTTGATAATTTGAGGGGTAGGCTGGTGCCTTTCTTTTCAGAGGTAAAGACCTTTGTACAAGATGATTTTGAGAACACTTCTACTTTCTCTACCTTGATCTCGAGCATGCAAGATTCTTTAGTTGCTTGGAGAAAGTCTTGTGCAAGGCATGAGCAGTCTGCTACAGTATTGGAGTTTCAGCTAGATTACATTCCACCTATTTCAGTTTAGGAGGTTGAGGCTGTACTTGGCAGGTTCGTTGAGTTCACAGTCAGAGAGGAGAATGGGAATGCACTTCTGGATGATGATCTTCTAGAAGACTGATTGTGGGCATTAATTGCCTTTACTATTTTGGGAGTGAGTGGGAATCTTTGCTCATTTATTGCACCACTCCCCATTCTGGCAGTTTTTAGGGTTAGGGCTGAGGTGGCTTAATCTTAGCCATTCTATTGATTGTAACCCTAGCCGTCTTTTGGACTGGGCTATCTATAAAAGGGGGAGCCCCCCTCATTTGTAATTCATTAGATTGGAAATTAGTAGATATTAGACATTAGCATTAGAGCTAGAGATCAGAGACTAGAGAGTAGAGCATAGTAGGCATAGTGTGGAGAAGAAAGAAAGTTTTCCCTTTGAAAATTTTTGTGGAGATTGTTGTGTAAAACTTTCATGATAATAGATCTTTTCATTGATGGTGGAATTCTTCTTTGTCATGGATAGCTAGCAAGGTCTCTTCTTCCTTTCGGATCCAAGTAGCATAAAGTAGCATAATTTTCATTTCATGCAAGTAGTTTACTTTGATATGTGGTGTTTTATTGAGGTAGCTTCATTTCATTCCATACCACTAGCAACTTATTGATGATAAGTTTGCCTTGCGTGGTCCACTAGAGATCATCTTGAGTTTAACTTCGATTGTGATTTGTATACTTATATGCATCGTCTTAATGGTGTATGTATGCTAAATTGTAATTTGAACATCTTTTGCTATCGCTTTGAAGATTGCACTAATTTTGCTGAAGCTATCCGACGTGAGGCTAGGTGAAATTCGGTCGAAGTCTGCCGAAATTGAGCTCCGCATGTCCTGCATTTAGAATAGAATATAAGTCTCTTAGGCCCTTTCGCTTATTTACTTTCTACAAATTTTTGGTTAGCTTTAGGAAAATGAACTTATTGCCAAATCATATGCGCAAAATCCCCTTCAAATCATCCATCTATTGTTAGCTGCAAGAATCTTGAACAATTGTGTAAGTCCCCTCGTAAGAACATAGCAATTCACATCAAACCAATTTAGGGTATTCTAAGTATTCGGAACCTTGGAGTTGAAAGTGCGAACTTTCTCGCAATCTTAGCGCATGAAATAATTTGATCAAGAGAGAATGGAATAGCCTTCAAACTATTTTGTTCTGCTGATTGGTGCGGTCATAAAAATCACATCAACAGGTGCCCTTGCTCGTTGAGGCCTTACATTGAATTTTAGGAACTGAGACACCAACCATCCTTTTCAGGACTGAGTTGGTCACCTGATGAATTATCAAGTGTGAATATCCAACTTTTTAGTCAACGAGGAGATCAAATCAGAGCATGGGAGGTCTAAATAAAAAGTTGAAGAACAAACACTAAATAAAAGCGCCCTTGTTGAAGAAAGGTGCCTAGTCTTCTGGAGCCTCAAACTCAGTTTTCCAGCTTAGGGTTTCCTAGGAACATCTCTCCAGCACGGATCCAGCTCAATAGTGAATCTATCAGTAGCTACTCAGGATCAACTGATCAATCTGGAGTGAGCATCAAACAAAGGTCATTCAACAATGCAAAAATGATGAAAAACACTCAAACTCAAAAGAGACACCTAAAAAGGTCAAAGGCAAGTTTGTTGACTTTAGTTAAGATATTTTGGAGGCAAACTTGGCCAATTATCCCCACAATCAGTGGAAATCAACCTTTTGAACTCCAAATCAGGTCAAATCAGGCTTAGATTATGAGTTAGCTGCCCAAACTTCAAGGATTTGGGCTTGAGTCTACATAAAGAAAATCTAGGCATCCTTTTTCATTATTTTTTGCAAGTTGAAGATTTGAAACAACAAGAAGCTCTCAAGGACGCCATTTTTAGATCTGGCAAGGGTTTTAAACAGTTCTTCAATATTTCTTGAAGATCAGACGCAAAAGAAGATTTCTAATCAGAGGCTGGATTCAGAGATAGATTTTCTTAGGAAATCAGATTAAAAACTTCCAATCCATCTTTTGTCTACTTCCTCTTTTCTTGTCTTGGGTATTCTTGCATGTCACACAAATCAACAGGATACCACATATCTGATCAACTAGGCAGATTCAGATTAATTTTCTAGTGAAACCCATCTCGTCAGATTTTCCAGAATCAACGAAAATGTTGCCCCTATTTTTGGGGGTTTTTTTCAAAAAATTTTCAAAATCAAAATTTTGAGGAACTGAGTTTGTTTAGCATTGAAGCACGAACAAAACCCATGTGCATAACATCACCTAAAACATGACATAACATCACAAAACGGGGAAAAACAAAACAACATAACGATAAAGCATAAAAACACTTACAAAATATTCACAATATTACTCCTCCCCCGGAGGGTTGAAGTGCTTAAGATATTGTCCGCCGCATGGCAGCAAGAAGAGCCTCCCACCAATGTCATTTCTGCCTGAAAGGCTTGACTTCTCTTTTGATGGGAATTGCAGTAAGCAATCCTTCTGGAATGAAGATTCTCGGGTATTCACATATCCGTGCAAAATTACTCTACCAAAAGTCAGAATATGATGCAAATGTGAAATCTAATACCCTGAAGGTATTAGTTCTATTGTTGTCCATCCTTGGGATGTCGAATTCTTCAAACCAATCGATCGAGTTCCAAACTCGATTTCTATAATGCAGTAGGTGATCCTTTTTGATCTGATAATATCCTTTGACTAGCTCATTGATCAGCTCTACATCACCTTTAACACATAGGAGTTTGATTCCCATGTCTTCGACATCTTTTAGGCCTTGCAAAAGCACCTCTTTTTCAGCTTCAGTTAATTCCAATTGCAGGAAATGTGCAACTAGGTTCAACTGTTCTTTAGGGGATATGATCAATTCCCCTGCTTCTAAAAATGTATTTGAACAACCTCCATCAAATTGTATTGTCCATGACTCTGTCTCCTCTGTCGGTCTCTTTTCAGAACAAACAATGTTCTGGTCTTTAGCTTCTACCTCTGACAGAGTTACACAATTACCAGGACCCGTTTCAGGCTTCGCTCCTGTTGGAATAGATGACTTGAACACAGCCTGCTTCTTTGCAACCTTGAGAATTTGATCTAGTTCTTCTGGATGGTCCTGAAGATATTCTAGTTGCGAGATTTGTACCTTGGTCTTCATCATGGAAGCTACAATGTCAAAATTTGCTGAAGATGTCTCTTGAGCAACTAGCATAGTAATCTCACGTGAAGATTTGGGTTTGGAAGTGAAAGGAACTTCTTCACCCTCTTCGTTTGATTTCCGCCTTTCTTCTTCTTCTATCTGTGTTTTGAAATGCTGAGCACATGTGAACACAGGAGGAGTGTACTGACGGTATTCTTCTTCTTTTTCTTGATTTATGGGTTCTTCATCAAAGTATCCCGCTGCAGAGTCGCCATTGAAGTTGTCCGTCTGTGGTAAAACAACCTTCGAACTTGGTGTTGGTACAAAACTAGAACTGGGAGCAGCTTCAGTGTATCCCATGATTTGGATCATTCTCAGGTTCTCTAGACATGTGGTTCCGGTATGTTCATCAGTGTCATGGAAAGGACAAAATACTGCACTGTGTGCACCCTCAATCATTGATCTTGGTGGAGATATTGGCAACCGTGGCTGAAGATTGTCTCTCTTTGGTTGGTATGGTTGCTGAACTGGAGATCTGATAAAATTTGTTTTCATCAAGCCGGAAGTGATCATATTATCCTCCAACTCGATGGCGTGTTCTTGCGCACTCTTCAACTCTGTTGCTTTGGCCGTCTTGAGAAAGAAGGCTATCTCTGATGGAAGAGCATTTATGAAACAACATATCAGAATCTCCGGTGATGGATCGAATGTAGAAGAAATTCTTGTAACAAGACGATTAAACCTTGCCACAAAATCCCTCATGTGTTCTTTGTGCTCCTTCTTTGAATTTATGAGTTGGGCGAACAACATATGATTGTCTTCAATGGCTTGAATCTCACCAAAAACTTCTCACTCATAGTTGCCCAACTTGTGATACTGCCTGGCGCTAGGTGATTGAACCAGTTAGCAGCATTTCCCACAATAGTCTCAACAAAGAGATGCACCGTGATGTCTTCATGTTCTACGTGCAAGACAGCACAAGCCGTTGTGAACGCAAAAAAATGGTCCTCCGGGTGCTGAGTTCCATCGCCGTGAAACCGAGGAAAACGCTTCCTTCACCCTTTAGGTAACTCATGATTTACCTTAAAAGCCAAAGGTCCAATGTTATTACCCCAAGGTAATGGGGGTGGATGTCGCCTGTCAGCATTGTTGTTGTTATCATCCATTGCTTATGTGTGGATCATGCAATCGGATGCCAGAGTGTGATCATTCCTGTGAAATAAAAGCGTAAAGCTTTTCTTGAAGTTTTCTTGCCTCGTGCCCCACAGTGGGCGCCAGAAAACTGTTGGCGTAAAATCTAACACCTCTGGAGTGCAGGTTTGTATGGACAGCTATGTACACTACACAATGAGTGCTCTTCAAATTAGGACAGGAAGCTCCCTCGTTGTGCTGGAATGCATGGAAAAGAAAAGTAATCTAAGTCCTATCTTTTTGTTCTCAGCTGGAAGAGGCACAAGGTTAAGAAAACCAAGAACGTTGTAGCTAAGGATTTTCTGGTTTTGCAGATCATTAACTACAACTAAGCTAACTACTTTAAATCTATCCAGTTTCCTCAAGAAAACAGAGCATGAGGAAATGGAGCAGGGATGATTATAGATGATAAATGTGTTTAGATTCTCTACTTGAAGGCAAGGTGGCACATCTATCAGCTCAATCTAGACAAGTTTATTGGGCACAAAACATATTTAAGAATTTACCATGACAATCTTATGAAACCCTATGTGGCATAACACTTGATCAAAATAGTAAAGACTTACAAAACAGATTTATCATCGCAATCTCTTGAAACCATATGTGGCATAACAATTGATCACAATGGTAAAGATACACAAAATAGATTTATCATTATAACCTCTTGAAACCCTATGTGGCATAAAAATTGATCATAATGGTAAAGTTGTGTTGACGTGGTTTTTGTGACCGCACCAAATAGTAGAACAAAAATAGTCTGAAGGCTACTCCGTTCTCTCTTGATCAAAGTATTTCATGTGCTAAGATTATGAGATAGATCACACGTTCAACTCCAAGGTTCCGAATACTTAGAATACCCTCAATTGGTTGATGTGTATTGCTGTGTTCTTACGAGGGGACTTACACAATTGTTCAGACTTCTTGCAGTTAACAACAGATGAATGATTTTGAAGGGGGTTCTTGCGCGTATGATTTGGCAATGTAGCTTGTTTTCCTAAAACTAATCAGAAATATGCAGAAAGTAAAGGGGTATAAGGCTTAAGAAACTTATATTCTACTCTAAATGCAGGATATGTGGGGCTTCGTTTCAATAGACTTCAACCAGATTTCACCTAGCCTCACGTCGGACAGCCTCAGTAAAATCGGTGCAATCTTCAAAGGGATAACAAAAAGATGTTCAAATCATGATTCAACATGCATACACCATCACAATGACGCATATAGGCATACCAATCACAATTGAAGCTAAACTCAAGATGATTTCCAGTCGACCACGCAAGGCAAGCTTATCATCAACAAGCTGCTAGTGGTATGGAGTAAAGTGAAGCTATCTCAATAAAACACCACACATCAAAGTAAGCTACTTGCATGAAATTAAGCTACTTGGATACGAAAGGAAGAAGAGACCTTGCTAGCTATTCATGACAAGACAAATTCCACCATCAATGAAAAGATCTATTATCATGAAAAGTGTTACACAACAGTCTCCACAAAAGTTTTCAAAGGGAAAACTTTCTTTCTTCTCCACACTATGCAAAATGTCTAATATGCTCTACTCTCTAGCTCTAGCTCTAATTCTAATGTCCAATCTCACACAATGTCTACTGTCTAATGCCTTACAAATGAGGGGGACTCCCCCTTTATATAGCTAGCCAAGTCCCAAAAGACGGCTAGGGTTACAATCAATAGAGTGACTAGAATCGTGCCACCTCAGCCCTAACCCTAAAAACTGCCAGAATAGGGAGCGGTACATTAAATGAATCAAAGATTCCCACTCACTCCCATAAATAGTAAATGTAATAAATGCCCACATTCAGTCTTCTAGAAGATCCTCGTCCAGCAGTGCGTTCCCATTGGCCTTCTCTCTGGCTGCAAACTCCATGAATCTGCGAAGTACAGCCTCAACCTCCTGAACTGAAATAGGTGGAACACAATCTAGGTAAAACTCTAACACTGTGACTGAATGCTCATGCCTTGCACAAGATTTTCTCCAAGCATCCAAGGAATCCTGTGTGTTCTGGATCAAGGTGGAGAAGGTAGAAGTATTCTCGAAATCATCGTGTACAAAGGTCTTAACATCAGAAAAGAAAGGTGCCAACAAACCCATCAAATTATCAATATTAACTTCATCCGGACTCAACCGCCTAGCAAATATGGCCTCGAAGGTATTCTGAACTCCATCAATAATATTGGCCATGGCCTTATGCATCCTAGCTAAATCCGCCTGTGCCGCATCGAAGAAACCACGCCCCATGATCGCTGAAGAATACCACCTAGAGAAATCATAACTGTCATTCTCCTGAATGACACCTCCATCAATCAGTAATCGCAATGGCACATGCCTCAATACCTACAGACGCTGGATAACTTTGCTCTAGTAGATAGAAGCATCTCCCCAAGCATGATCCACTGCATCCATCCGTGTCAAAATACTAGAGGCCTGCTGAAAGGCAGAAGCAAGGTCCTCCATAAATTTCTCTGTTTCAACACGAACTCCTGTGACCCACTTATCTGCCTCCTGTGCCATCTTTCCTAACTCCATCAAGCTGCTGATCGACTCTCTAGGTATCTCCACTAGAGGCTCTATCACTGGAATATCCTGCCCTCGAGAACGAGATAACTGCTGTACATATCCAATTAAGGCCTTGTGTTCTCTTTTTAACTTCTTATACTTCCCTTCTTTCTTGAATAATCTATCTTTGAGGGCAAGGAAGGAGTTATCACACTCCTCTACAATCTGCGCACCAGTAGGGCATCCCAAATCCAAGGTTGTGACCACATAATTCTCAGGCAGTGCTTCATTTCGGTCACACTCAACTCGTGGCACAACAACGTGAAGAGTACGGGAACCATCCTCTTGTTGATGTGTTTTCCGTGACCGCACCAACACAGAATAAAGTCGCCAACGACTACCCCATCCTCTCTTGATCAAAGTATTCCGCACGCTAAAATTGCAAGAAAGTTCATGCATTCAACTCCAAGGTTCTTTCAGTGTGAATAGGCTCAGTTGGCTCGATGTGATTTGCTGGTATTTCAAGGGGACTTACAGAATTGTTCGGCAGCGGAGAAAGAATTCAAATGCTTGAAATATTTGTCTATGAAGTTCTTGCTTCCTGAACTAACTTGAAAGTATTGAATTTAAAGTGGTTGCAGGGTTAAGAAGATTCTAATCTACTCTAAGATGTGGGATATGGAGCTCAACTTCAGCAAACTTCAACCAAACTTCGCTTTGCCTTGCATTAGACAGCTTCCACGGAGTCGATGCAATCTTCAGAGGAGTAGTTTAAGGTGTTCAGATCATAACTTAGCATGAAAATACCATCACAACGACGCATATAGACATACAAATCATGATCGAAGTTAAGTACATGATATTCCAGTTGACCACACAAGGCGCATTCACCATCAGCAAATACACTAGTGGTATGGATAGACGAAGTTGCTTAGATCAAACACCACATTCCACAGCTAACATCTACTTGCATGGAATGAAAATTATACTACTTTGAACTATTTTATGCTACCATTTGAATCAGAAGGACGAAGAAACCTTGCTAGCTACTCACAACAAAGACGAAATTCACCATCAATGAAAAACTCTTTTATTGAGAGAGTGTTCACAACAATTTCTTACAAAGTTTTCAAAGGGAAAACTTTCCCTCTTCTTCAAACTACACTATCAATCTATACTAAGTTACTTCTAACTTGTCTCTCTATCCTAACTTCTACTCTAATTCTACTGTCTAATGAGGCACAAATGAAGGGGACTCCCCCTTTTATAGATGGCCAAGTCCAACGGACAGCTCAGATTACAATCGGCTGGATGGCCCAGATTGTGCCACCTCGGCCCTAAACAAGATTTTCCCTAAAAACTGCCACAATGGAGAGTGGGGCAATAAATGAGCCATAATGTCCACCATCCTTCTAGAAGATTCCATCTTTGAAACGCGTTCACACTGTTCTTGATTTTCACGTTCAGCTAATTTTGTTGATCGCTTGGAAGCGGGTAAAAGAGTTTCTAAGATCGCCTCCTCAGATAATAAAATTTGATAGAATTTGGAGTTCAACTGCTCTCGATATTCTTCTTGACGTTGCTCTTCAACCTTGCTCGAACTTCCACTCTTTTCTTCGTCTTAAGTCATCATCGCCTGGCCTCGACGTTCTTCCTGCAAAACAAGCAAGGAGAAGAGCACTAGAGCACATCATAATATAAATTCAGCTTGCTTACCTGATTTTCACGCTTTGATCTTCAAGGGCTCATCGTTTTTCCTTAGCCAACTTCGCGTTCAAATTCTTCATGCCTTAGCCAAATTTTCAACCCATCTCGCACTCTGCCTGGGCATACTTCATTCTGATATTTCATCCAACTCAGACTCGAGAAGAAATTCTTTCATCAGGAATTTGATCAAAAATTATCTAGGCGATCACCTTCAAACTCATCAGCCACAACACTTCATCTCAACAACACACTCATTCCTTGCCTTAGAATTTTTTTCAAACTTTTACTTAGGAAACTCATCAACCTGGTGCCCATAAAAAATATTCACCCTAAAGGTCCCGACAAAGTGTAGAAGACATGGAAATCAATTTCTCATCGAAGATCTTCAATACCCAAAAGAAAATTTTCTTCAGAACGCGTCGAACCCATGGGTGTACAACGAACGGGTTCATTTAATTTTCTCGAATTTTGAACCTTTAAAAATATTTTCAACAATTTTAATGACTTCATCCACTGACAAATTTATTCATGCCCAGGAAAATCTTACCACCTCAGAGTCTAGGAATATTTTCTAGAGGAAGAAAATATTTTGCCTTAGAGAAATTTTAAATCACCTTGCATTTTATTTCACACTTGGAAAATATTTCCACTTGAAGCTCCAACGCCTTAGCAATATTATTATTCATCTTCACCTTGGGCGCAAATGACACAGGCTGAAGGATATTCATCACCACGCCTAGGAAAATATTTTCAACACTTTTCATTTTCAATGCCTAACACACTTCATCCACCCTAGGCGCATATGATACTTGAAGAAGAATAATACTTTACCACGCCCAACAATATTTCACTTGGTTACCTCACTCGTCAATTTTATTTCACCCCCCTTTACCACACTTCATCCTCAAGACTTATCTTTACATGGCGCATTCAAAGGCTGGAGAGGAAAGTCAACACCAAAATAATTCCATCTTGCACAATGCCCATCAACCTTCACTTGTCCTCATCTCTATTTGGGCGCATTTTACCCCCTGAAGTGGATGGGCGCATTTTAGTAGGTGAGGAGGATAAGCATCTTCCAACGCCTTAAATATTTTGTCTTTATGTGCCTTCTCTTGAGCGCATTTGAGCATGCATGGAGAACTTTCAAACGCCACCTTGTTTTGACCTGTTGACTTTCCATGTATGAAGGATGTAACTCTTACCACACCTTCCTTTCTTTTGTCCTTACATGGCTTGATTTGGGCGCATTTTGTACCCCATGAAGGATAAAATTGTTGACCTTTTGACTTTGCTTGCTAATTCCTCCTTGTTGAGCTTTGGGCGGATTTGGGGGGTGGTGGAGAATCTTTCAACACTTAGAATTTTTTTTTTATGCCTCTACCCTTAGCTGGGCACATTTTGACATGAGAGCAGGATGAACTTTCTTGCCTTAGAATTTTTCTTGATGTCCCTTGTAGCTGGGCGCATTTCACATGTGATAGAGGATGAAAATTAACACTTAGACAAATTTTTAGCAACTCCTCAAGGATGGCGCATTTGGAGGTGGCAGGTGGATTTGACGGTGACTTAGAATATTTTCACCAACTTATTTCTCCTTGGGCGCATCTGAAGTAGGCTACAGGATGAAACTCAGACTTAGACATTTTTTTACCTTCCTTTGCCAGCTTCCCATGCCTTACTATAAATAGTAAGTCTCTCAATTTTCATACTTCAGAAGCTCAAGTTGATCTGAAATTTTGAACACTGGATCTTCATGACCCCATCATCCCGTTCACACTACTACTCTAAGCTGACTTGCAAAAAATAGCATATTTCTGGAGGTGTTTTGCTATTTATAGTAACCTCTCATTTCTGGTACCTCCACAGCTCCGTTTGATTTGAAATTCGAATGAGGCGCTCCTCACCATGTGACCTGCCTGCTGACATCGGCGCATGCACTTGATTTGCTATTTTTAGCCGGTTTCTGAAATGACTTACTATAAATAGTAAGTGCTCCGTTTGATTTCAAATTTTACCAGCAAATAGCCTGAAGGATGCTGATCGCGGTGGTTTACACTGGTTTTCAAAAATTCTAACTTTTTGCCCCTCTTTTCAGGCTCTGAAGCTGGAAACCCTAATTTTCTCTGCATGCGTATCAAATGATCCCTATTTGTTCTCGTTTCCATTGCATTGCGATCAGCTTGTGATTCTGAACTGCTGGGAAGCGGCTGTCGGGACGCACCTACTAAAAATAGCAAGTTCCTTACTGAATGGTCATCTCCATTTGCATGTCATACCATCGTGAAGCTCTCAAAAAACCCACCAAGAATCATCCGACATGCAAAAGAAACCCTGACATGCAAACCCTAAAAATAGCCTTAGAAGACTGAATTCTAAAAGTTGTCTCGTTTTGCATGTTACATCATTGCAAAGGTCTCGAAAAACCCAGAAGGAATATGCCAACATGCAAAGAAAAACTCTTCATCTGAGCCCTGAAATTTGTCCCGGAAGCTGGACTGCTAAAAATAGTAAGTTGCCTATTTTTGTTCAAATTTTGTATGCGAGTAGTCTGATGCGCTCCGAACTCAGTGTGACTGTTGGAATTTCAAAAATGCTGACGAATTGCCTGTAATTTCACACTTACTAAAAATAGTAAGTACCTCAGAATTTGATGAAAATTTGCTGAGAGCCTGCCAGAAGCACACTGACAACAATGTTAAGCTCAATTTTCAATTTATTCACTTTGTTCGACTTCGGCTTGACCAGAAGGATGGAAACCCTAACTCTTAGACTTGGCCAAAATCCCACATCAGACGGGCACACCCCGAAAGACAGACAGTAGAAAAGAGATACAACGACAAAACAAACGAAAAACAAAGCCAAAATTAGGGGGTCCCCATTTGCAATGGGGCGATGTGTGAAAATGTCACAACACCTCTTCAGTGGAGATCTTCAAAAATTTCCTTGCTTTCTTCTTCTGTGGAGGTGCACTGATCCTGTTCAAAAACTCCTCCATCTCAACTGCTGGATCAAGCTCCTCACTGGGGCTTCTCCTCATTCTGTCCTTAAGCCAATTGGGCACATCATACTGTATGTCAAAGGGCTGCTGCTCCTGTGCTTCGACCTCTCTAACCTGCTCAACCTCTACATCATTTTGGCGAGGCTCATTGTCCTCAAGTGGTTGAGTATCTCCTGAAACTATATCATCATCATCGTTCATGGCTGCCTCTAATTCTTGCTGAAACTGAGGGTTAGGAATAGTCCCCTCATCATCCTGCTGATCAACCCTAACAGGTGCGTTGACACTCTGGCCAACCGACTCTCTCCGTGGAGGCTGAATATCTTCCTGCACTACTTGCAGCTGGTTCAATGCATTCCTTTGATCAGCAAATAAAGAGACCTCATGTATACTTGGAGAACGTGTCTCCAATGGTGTTGCAACTATAACTCATGGAGGCTCTGGTTGAGTAGGCTCCTGTCGAACTATCTCCTTCTTTCTGGACTCTGGACCCCGTGTGATCTGTTTCTTTTTGCCAGTGGTGGGCGTCCTGTGATCTCCCATCAAGTTGTAAGTCCAAGCAATTGACCTACTCTTCAACCTGTTTACTCGTCTATCAACCCATGCTCGAGTGAATGTCAAGATTGGGATAGAAAGAGTATCTAAATATGCAACCTCGGGCTCTGACCAATCTGGAGGTGGAAGTGGAGTATCTCTAACTGTTGCATAGTCCGGATGGACAACATCCATATCCTCGTTCACCTGGTCTGGAACCGGCACAACTGCACACTCCCTGATCAAAGTAATAGGCAACCGAGAAAACATCCTTTTCCTTACTTCAATCTCATCAACTGCATCAGCCCAATAATATTCTATGGTGGCCTTATGTTTAAACTCCTATGACAACACCCATTTGATGTTATGATGCGGGTCATAGTGCTGTCGACTAGTGTGGTATGAAAAATGATAAAATTGAAGTTCACTTTCAGCCTCTCTAGCTGCCTGTATTGAGGGACATACTTCATTCGAGTTGCCCATTACAATTGGAAATTCTACCCCTCCCCTCTTCTTTTTCTTTTGAATTTTATCAAAGGCAAGCAGTTGCCTAGATATCTCTAGCATTAAAATCTTATCGGTTGGTTACTTAGGTAGCCTATGTGGGTATGATGAGAAACCTTGCAGCCTAATATAAGAAAATTTTGAAAACTGTATGAACCAGCACCCATACCTTTCAATTAGCTCTTGGGAATCCCTCGAGATTCTGTGGTGTAGCTGCTCCTGAAGCAGTCTCGTGATATACATGGTGAAGGAATCATTGACACGCTTGAAGTGGGTTGTGCTTGACAGGTGCAACTGTGGACAAGCCTCATGGATCTTGAACTGATGAGAGCCACAGTCGACAGGCTCCTTGTAAGATATCCCCCTATACTTCATCATCCGTGCCAACATATAGATGAGATAGGAGCTCATATAAAAGGTCTTCGTTCTCCTCAAGCTCAGGAGCTGCTCATGTAGATTATCACTGATCATCTCGGCCCAATTAACATAATCCTTCCCTTCCAGCATGAGGTTGATGTAGTAAAACATCCAGGGCTCAAAAATGAACGACTGTGGACAACCACCAACCCTGCTCAGCATCATGATGAGGTCACAGTATTCTTGCTTCAAGTCCTCCGCTATGATCTGTTTCGGCAACTTTGCACGAGAAGGCTTAGGGGTGCTCATCTAGTGAGCGTTGATTGTCTCTGTGCACCTCTCGAATGCAGAAGAATACATCCATTCAGCTCATTCTCTAGATTTGTAAACCATGTTCCTGTGCACCGGGATCCTGAAAGCTTCACCAATGGCCGCTGGAGTAAGATTAGCAAGCACTTGTCCATCTGGTGACATGATTGACTGATGATACTTCTCATAGCAATTAGCACACTCCATCATCAGCTCCGAGCATTGAATGGCTAGTGGAAAACCAGCAGCTGCATACAACCTGCTTCAGACGATATTGTGTGAAGTAGTTGAAGGCCGATGACTCCCAATTCCCAACATCCTGCTTTTGAAGGCCTCCAGGTTGATGGAGCCCAGGTTGGTGTCTGTCAACTTGCCCAACTTTGAAATGAACTTTGACTCTGGCATGAATGTCTTACTCAGCTTCTTGATCACGGCTTGCCTGGATGCACCATTGTCCTTTCCAGTTGTCCTTGCCTCAACCATCTGCAAACAGTAAACATTCATTAGCAATTTAGTTTATAAAAATAAGACATTGCATAGGGGCTGCAATGACTTTCTTCTTTGAAAACCTCAGCTTCTTCTTCTTCAATAAATTCGAACTTCAATACTTAGAACATATTTCTAAGTGGACTTTAGTGACTTCACTTCACTACTCTCAATCAGCAATTTGAACTTTTATAACTTCATATCAGCAATCAACAATCAACAAACTCTTAGCAATTTCACCTCACTTCAAGGCATCCTCTCCAACTGGCAACCTCAACTCTGCCCAATCAAGTCAAGCTCTAGCAATCAGCAAGTTTGAATTCAAGCTCTTAGCAATCAGCAAACTCAAGTCTTCAACCAGCAAGTGTGTCCCTTTTGGTTTCAGCTATGCCACTTTTCCAGCAACTCAAGCAAACTCCAGACTTAACCAAAATTTGAATTCCTTCAAGCAATTCTCAAACTTCAGAGCAAGTCGAACTCTTCTCAGTTGTGAAAAAGAAGTGAGAAACTTGTTCATTTTATAGCCAAAATTCAAATTCTAGAAGAAGTTAATTTTAGCCAGTGCATTAAACTTCCACTACTCCATTTCAAAAATTCGAATTCTCCTTCTCTGGTATTTCTGACACTTGTCTCCGGACGTCGGGAATCTTATTCTTCTAGAAACTTGACTTTGACTGGCATTTTTGAATTTGTTTTCGAAAAATTTAATTTAAATCCATCTTTTTAATTCACCAGCTGGAGCTCTGTCACTTGAATTCGAATTCAACTCTCATCATCTCTGGAAAATTCATTTTCAAAGAATTCGATCAAAATCATCTAGGCAACTCACTTCAAATTCATCATTCGGAGAAATTCACTTTGAAAAGTCATTTTATTCATCTTGCCTTAGAGAATTTTAAATTTTCCCTTAGGAAAATTCACAATTTGAGCACTGATTAAATTCTCTGCTGAAAAAGTGTTGGCGAAGTGCGGAAGACTTGGAAATCCATTCATGATCGCAAATGTTTAGTACCCAGAAGAGAATTTTCTTCAGAACGATTCAAATCCATGGGTACCTAACGAACGGGTTCATTTAATTTTTGAATTTTCGATCTTAGAAAAATATTATTCTGTCAAATTAAATTAATCCTTCACCTGTGATCTTCCTGTTGCTCTAGCTTGAGAAGTTTGAATTCATCTTGCATTATCATTCACCTCTGACTTCATTACTGAGAAAATTTTCCGGTGTTCTGAGACATTTTACCACCTTGAGCTCTAGGCGTATTTTCCAAAGGGAGAAAATATTTGCCTTAGAAAATATTTTAATCATCTTGCGTTCTAAGGATTTTCCTTAGAAAATTTTATTTGTTTGCCAGGGAGAAAAATATCAACTTCACTCAGAAAAATTTCCACGAGGACGTCTAACATATTTCATTTGTCACTCACCATTTTGTATTTAACCCCACACTTGCAAGGCAATTTTATTCTAACGCCCTAGAAATATTTCATTTTTTTCTATTTGTATTTTTCATCACTTAAACATCTTAGGCGCATTTTATATCTTAAGGAGAATATTCATCTGGTGCCTAGAGATTTTCACTTCCAACGCCTAGGCAACACATCCATCACCTTGCAATATTTTCTCACACATATCACTTGGGCGCTTATCACTTGTAAGACATTTGAAACCACGCCTTAGCATTTTATTCTCAACATGCCTTAGAAAATTTTCTAACACCTTATGACTCCCATCACCCTTGGCACCTAGTACACTTGAGGAGGAAACTTAAAAATAACGCCCAATATTCATCTTCACCACCTTGAGCGCGCCTTAGAATTATCTTTCACCTTATTTACCATCTCCATTCACTATTTACACCTCAATGTGGGCACATTTAGACATGCAAGAGAGATGACCTTTCAACTTCACTTTTTTGTCTTGACATGCACTTGTTTGGGCGCATTTTACATATGGAGGAGGATGAATTTCCTTGACTTGTTGACTTGCTTCCAACTTGAGCGCCTTTCTATGTATGTGAAGGATAAAAATGTTGACTTTACTTTGACTCATTTCATCTTTGGGCGCATTTTGAGGGGTGAGGAGGATATCCAGACTTAGAAAAAATTTCAACCCCTTCCTTCTTCAAGTTGGGCGCATTTTCCCATGCCTGCAGGATGAAAATTGTTGACTTCGCTTTGACTTTCTCCTCCTTGGGCGCATTTTGCCCTTGATGAAGGATGAACTCATGCTTAGAAATTTTTCGTGCTTGGCATATGCTTGAAGGCACATTTGGGCTAGGCTGAAGGATGAAAAGGCGTTGACCTTATTTGACTTTCTCCAGTTTGGGTGCATTTTGGCCTGTGAGAAGGACGAGCTTCATTTTCAAAAATTTTCCATGCCTCCTCATCAACTGGGCGCATTTTGCAATGTCAACTGGATGAAGTTCTAGACTTGGAACTTTTTCATCATTTTTCGCTAGCTTACATGCCCTGCTATTTATAGTAAGTCCTCTGAATTTTGCACCTCTGAAGCTCGGAACGACTTAAAATTTTGCACACTGCATCCTCATCAACTCGTTGTTCTGTCGACACTGCCACTTTTAGTCACCCTGCTATTTCTAGCATGTTTCTAAAGGTAGTTTACTATAAATAGTAACCTCTTGTTTCTGGTAGCTCCATTGCTCCGATTGACTTGAAATTTTAATGAGGCGCTCCTCACCACGTGACCTGTCTGCTGACATTGATGCATGCACCTGACTTGCTATTTTTAGCATGTTTCCAATCTGACTTACTATAAATAGTAAGTGCTTCGTTTGACTTGAAATTTCACCAGTAGATAGCCTGAAGAATGCTGTTCGCGGTGGTTTACACCGATTTTCAAAATTTTTGACTTTTTATGCCTCTTTTTGGGTCCCGAAGCTGGAAACCCTAATTTGCTTTGCATGTGTATCAAATGAACTCTGTTTCTCTTCATTTCTATGGCACTGCGATCGACTCGTGATTCTGAACTGCTGGGAAGCGGCTACCGGGACACACCTGCTAAAAATAGAAAGTTCCTTACTGAGTGAGTATCTTTGTTTGCATGTCACACCATCGCGAAGCTCTCGAAAGACCCATCAGGAATCATCCGACATGCAAAAGAAACCCTAACATGCAAACCCTAAAAATAGCCTCGGAAGACTGAATTCTGAAAGTTGTCGTCTCATTTTGCATGTTATATCATCGCGAAGGTCTTGAAAAATCCATAAGGAATATGCCGACATGCAAAGAAAAACTCTGCATCTAAACCCTAAAATTTGCCCCAGAAGCTAGACTGCTAAAAATAGTAAGTTGTCCGTTTTCGCTCAAATTTAACCTGTGAGTAGCCTGATATGCTCTGAATGCTGTGTGACTATCGAAATTTCAAAAATGCTGACAACCTGCCTGTAATTTCACACTTACTAAAAATAGTAAGTATCTCAGAATTCGCTGAAAATCTGCTGAAAGCCTGCTGGAAGCACACTGACAACAATGTTAAGCTCAATTTTCAATTTATCGACTTCTTTCAACCTTGGAATGACCAGGAAAGATGAAAACCTAATTTTCAGACTTGGTCAATTTTACGCTTAAATTCACTGACAGGCGCAACCCCTTGAAAGGCGGACATCAGAAAAGAGACAAAGCAAGAGAGAGAGAGAGAAAAACCCAAGCCAAAAGACCTGAATGTAGCAAAAATTAGGGGGTCCCCATTTTGAATGGGGCGATGTGTGAAAAGGTCACAACAAGTTGTACAAAACAAAAATAATTCACCATTACAATTGCATGAAACCCTATGTGGCATAACAATTAATCGTAATAGCGAAGACACATGAACAAATACCAAAAGAGCAATATTGAGGGCAAGGTAGGCGCAACATATATTTCTCTCTCAAGCAAAAGTTATTTACAAATGAGCAAAAGCTCTTATTTATATACATCAAGGTGTAGGGAACCCTAAAATCACCTTGTGTTAACTACAGTCTCGCAAATGCATGCAAGATTAATTATTAAACCCTAATGAAGTAAACTATATAGTTAACTGGAAAGCTACCATCAGTTAACTGGTACATTTAACCTAAATGGACCATGTGCAAGCATGCACGTCCTTATTTAAAGCAAAGTTAACTAGCCACTACCTTCAGTTAACTGGAAACCCTAACCCTAACTCCTGTGATGATAATTCCAAGAGTGAGATAAGCATGTGTTAAGTTAGCAAGTAAACTCAAGACTGGGAGTTGAGTTAACTGCTGCTCATGACTCAACCCTCGAAATTAACTGCAGGTTCCAATTGGCAGATCACTCCTGTTGATTTGTTTTTCATGACTGCACCAACATAGAATAAAGTCACCAACGACTACCGTATTCTCTCTTGATCAAAGTATTCCGCACGCTAAGATTGCAAGAAAGTTCGTGCGTTCAACTCCAAGGTTCCTTTAATGCGAATAGGCTCAGTTGGCTCAATGTGATTTGCTGGTATTTCAAGGGGACTTACGGAATTGTTCGGCAACAGAGAAAGGAATTCAAATGCTCGAAAGATTTGTCTATGAAGTTCTTGTTACCTATTCTAACCAAAAGTACTGAATTGAAATGGTGTAAGGTTTAGAGAGTCTAAATCTATTCTAAGGCGTGGGATATAGAGCTCAACTTCAGCAAACTTCTAACCGGACTTCGCTTTGCCTCGCATCGGATAGCTTCCACGGAGTCGGTGCAATCTTCAAGGGAGATGACTAAAGATGTTCAAACCACCACTTGACATAAAGATACCATCACAACGACGCATACCATTATTCAAACTGTGATTGAAGTTAGGCCCAAATGTTTCGTTGACCACACAAGGCGCATTCACCATCAGCAAATACACTAGTGGTATGGATAGACAAAGTTGCTTAGATCAAACACCACATTCCACAGCTAACATCTACTTGCATGGAATGAAAATTATACTACTTTAAGTCACTACTCGAATCAGAAGGACAAAGAAACCTTGCTAGCTACTCACAACAAAAGATGAAATTCATCATCAATGAAAATTCTTTTTATTGGGAGAGTGTTCACAACAATTTCTTACAAAGTTTTAAGGAAAAACTTTCCTTCTTCTTCAACTACTCTATCAATCTATACTAAGCTACTTCTAACTTGTCTCTCTATTCTAACTTCTACTCTAATTCTACTGTCTCATGAATGTACAAATGAAGGGGGACTCCCCCTTTTATAGTTGGCCAAGTCCAACAGACGACTCAGATTACAATCGGCTGGATGGCCCAAATCGTGCCACCTCAGCCCTAAACAAGATTTTCCCTAAAAACCACCACAAAGGAGAGGGGTAATAAATGAGCCATTAATGTCCACCATCCTTCTAGAAGATTCCCATTTGTAGATGGTTCACACTATTCTCGATCTTCTTTCTTGACGTTGTTCTTGAACTTCGCTCGAGCTTCCATTCTTTTCTCCATCTTGAGTTTTGAAAACGCTTCATCTTTGTAACTTGAGCCCCAACACTTAGCCATTTCTTGCAACTTTTCTTCCTTCATGTGAAACTCAAAACTTTATCTTCCTCCGAAGGTTGTAATATCATTGTGCTTCACCACTTCAAGTCATCGTGCTCTGGCTTCGACATTTCTCCTGCAAAACAAGCAAGGAGAAGAGAATTAGAACTTTCCATAATATAAGTTCACCTTACTTACCTGATTTTCACGCTTTGATCTTCAAGGGCTCATCGTTTTTCCTTAGCCAACTTTGCGTTCAAATTCTTCATGCCTTAGCCAAATTTCCAAACTATCATGCATTCTGCCTGGCGCACTTCACTTTGATGTTTCATTCAACTCTGGCTCGAGAAAAATGTTTTTATCTGAATTTGATCAAAAATTACCTAGGCAATCATTTTCAAATTCATCCGCCAAGGCATTTTATTTTAACATCATTTATTCCTTGCCTTAGAAATTTTTTCAAATTTCCCTTAGGAAATTCATCTACCTGGTGCTCATTTAAAATCTTTACCTCGAAATCCTTGGCAAGTTGTGGAAGACCTTAAAATCCATTCCTCATTGATAATTTTCAATACCCAGAAGAAATTTTTTCTCAGAACGCATCAAATTCATGGGTACGCAATGAACGGGTTCATTTAATTTTCTTGAATTTTGAACCTTAGAAAAATAATTTCTCATCAAATTTATTTCATTTCTTCACCCTTGAGCATATTTCTTTGCTCTGACTTGAAAATATTCATCAACCCTGTGAAGCCGACACTCACTGACTTTTCCATTGGCAACTTCATTCGTGCTTCAGGTAACTTTATCCCTTCAAGTCTAGGCGCAAATGGAGGGTCACACTTCAAGTTTTACATACTTAGAATATTTTTATCTCTCCACAGATCAAAGGCACAGTCAAGGGGTTGAGGTTCAAATTTTCCATACTTAGCATATTTTCTAGCTCAACGCCTTGGAATCTTTCACTTTGCATGCATCACGCCTTGGAATCTCCACTTGCCTTCTAATGCCTTGAGGGCGCATATGGCTAGGCAAGCTTCCAGATTTCATAACTTAGAAAATTTCAAGGACTTCCCCCCCATGACTTAGGCGTATTTAGCCCCTTGAAGTCTCATTTTCCATCACTTGATCAAATTCACCAACTTGTTTTCATCCTTTCCCAAGGGCGCATTTGGACCTCTCTACTTCAAATTTTTCACACTTAGAAAATTTTCTAAGTCAACTCCTTGCTGGGCGCATTTGTTTGGTCAAGCTTCCAATTTACATGTCTTGGGTGTTTTCCAGCTCACCATCATAAGCATGGGCGCATATTGAAGGGTCACATTCCATTTTTTTGTGACTTATAAAATCTTTCTTGCACCCTCACAAGCTGGGCGCATTTCATACCTTGCACTTCCATTTTACAACACTTAGAAAATTTCTCAACTACTGCACATTACCTTGGGCGCATTTAGGAGGCTGCACTTTCAATTTTGAACACTTAACATTTTATTCATCATCATCTCTTTCCAAGGGCGCAAATGAGGTCTTCTCCATCAAGTGTTGGAACTTGGTATTTTTCAAGGCCCCCCCACAGGCAAGTCCAGGCGCATATAGGAGGTTTGACTTTTAGATTTAAAACACTTGGAATATATTTTCAACCTTTTCCTAGCCAGGCACAAATCATACCCTGAGCTTCCAGTTTTGGTACTTAGAAATTTTGAAGTCCCTTCAAAGAGGGGCGCATTTGACCCATGGTGCTTCCAATTTTGAGTGCCTTAGAAACTTTTACATCATCCTCTTCAAGGTAGGGTGCAAATCACTAGCTGGATTTCAAATTTTGAGTACTTAGAATATTTTTGGCCCCAAGGGCGCATTTCTTTATGCCAACTTCCAGTTTTCATGCCTTAGGAAAATTTTGAATTTCTAGGCACAAAGGCGCAAATGCAAGGGGGAGCTTTCAATTTCATGCCTTAGTCAATTTTCAAGACTTGAATCCTAAGGGCGCATTTTAATCATGGAGTTTTCAATTTTGACATTTAGGCAAATTTGAAGTCCTCCAAAGTTGGGCGCATTTCACCCCTTGCACTTCAAGTTTCAAGTACTTAGAAAATTTTCCCATCATCTCCTTCCTCAAGGGCGCATTTTAGCATGTCTACTTCCAATTTAAGTGACTTAGAAAATTTTCAAATTTCCTTACTCCACCTTGGGCGCATTTTACCCTTAAAAGTTCCAGTCTTAATGCCTTGGTAAAATTTCACCTGTCTTCAACCTCTTATAGCAAGTTTTGGTGTCGGATTTGAAAAATTATCAAATTTGATGTGTTTCGTGCCCTTTGCCAAATTTAGGGTGATTTGATCATGCTAACCCTAATTTGCTATTTTTAGAAAGTTTGTCAATTTTGCACTTCAAGCTAATTTCAAGCTCCAAAAAGGCTGGATTTTGCTTTGTTCAGATCTCGAGATGTGTTTGTACTACTGATGCCTGATATTTGCCCGTCCCGGCTATTTTTAGCAACCTGCTAAAAATAGCAACTGCTCAGAAAGTCTTCAAATTTTGCGTGTTGATTGCTTGAAGGGTGTTGATTGTGATTGAACGCTGCTTTTGCTTGACTTTTGTGCTCTGCCCTTGAATTTAGGAAACCCTAATTTCTCTGCCCAAGCCTGCTAAAAATAGTAATTATCTGATTTCTCATCCTCTGCAACTCTGTTTGTCTTGAAATTCGCGCCAAGGATCCCTCATCACACATTTGACTTGTTCGTACTGAGACTTGATGTTGACCTGCCATTTATAGCTGCTTCTGAAGTGACTTACTATTTATAGTAAGTGCTTGTTTCTGAGGCCTCCTTAGCTCCGTTTGAGTTGAAATTTGGACAGCGTGCTCTTTGTTGGTGAACTTGCCTATCTGCGCTGGCGCCCAAGGTTGACTTTCTATTTATAGCCCACGTTAAGAATGCCTTACTAAAAATAGTAAGTGCTCCGATTGCCTTCAAATTTTGCCAGTAGACTCCATGAAAGATGCTGATCGTAGTGGATACTTCAATTTTGAGCACCTTGTTGTCTGATTCCTCATTTTTAGCTCTCAAGCTTGAAACCCTAATTTTATGCATGTTCCTCATATGAGCTCTGTTTGACCTCGTTTTAGTTGCATGATGATCAGTTTGTGGTTTTGAAGTGCTGAGCAGCTGCCTTGGCGGTACCTGCTAAAAATAGAAAGTGTCCGGAAAGGTGACCGTCCAGTTGCTTGATGATTTTGCATGTCATACTGCCCAAAAAATCTTGAAAAACCCAGAAAAACCCAGAAAAATCTTTAACATGCAAGCACTGGCTAAAAATAGCAAGTTTCTGAAAAGTGATCAGTTTCATTTGCATGTTACACCATTGCGAAGCTCTTTGAAACCCAGAAAGAATATGCCGACATGCACAGAGAAAATCTGCATGCAAACCCTAATATCGGCCTCCAAAGGCCGAATGTTGAAAGTCGTCATCTCGCTTTGCATGTCATATCACTGCGAAGGTCTCGAAAAACCCACAAAGAATCTCCAGACATGCATTGAAAAACTCTGCCTCTAAGCCCTGAAAATTGCCTCCGAAGGCAGAACTGCTAAAAATAGCAAGTTGTCCGTTTTAGTTCAAATTTAACCTGTGAGTAGCCTGATGTGCTCTGGACGCAGTGTGACTGTCGGAATCTCAAAAATGCTGAAGGATTGCATGTAATTGCACACTTACTAAAAATAGTAAGTAGTCAGAATCTGACAAAATTTCAGTGAAAACTTGCTGGAAACACACTGACATCAACGTTAGTCTCAATCTTCAATTTATTCACCTTACTTGACCTCAGATTGACCAAGAAAAGCAAACCCTAATTTTTAGACTAAGCCAAAATTTCACGTTAAGGTTCAACGGCAGGCACATCTTGGAAAGACAGATAATAGAAAAGAGAGAACGACAAAACGACCCAAAAGCAAAGCCAAAATTAGGGGGTCCCCATTTGCAATGGGGCGATGTGTGAAAAAGGTCACAACATTAGCCCCAACCTGAATAAATGTTCCTGAACATTTCAAAGACAAAACCCATTCCATACTCATAACCCTTGGATAATCTTTCCAACCCATCAACTGGCTAGGGGATATACTTAAAAGGGAAGAAAAATCCTAAATTGGATCAAGGCACCTGATCTTTTGATTACAAGTGTGTGCATATGTGTTTGTTCCAACTCAAAAGACCATTGAAGTTCCCAGAATCCGTCCCAGCAAGTTAAATAAATATCTTAACTTCAAAAGCATCCTGGACATTGCCCCGCTGCCAGTCAAGCATCCATAGCCCCGACGAGGTTGTCGCTACAATTCTCACGAATATTGCTCCACTGCCGGCCGGGCGTCCATAGCCCCGGTGGAGTTACTCGCATGTTCCCAAAACCAATATTTCATAATATTTTCTATTCATTTCTCATTTTCTTGATATTTCAGATATTTCTTTTAAGCACATTTTCTCTTTTCTTCGTTTGATTTCCCTGTCAATTCCTCAATTGGCTGGCAGGCAATGAAGCCTCCAATGGGTTTGAGAATTATAGTGGCGCTGAAGCAAGACGTAAAATTTTCACTTGCCATGACTTCTCCTAAGAAACCTCAGTGACTTAGAGCAATTAGTCACGTGTGTAAAATATAGCAATCCCGAGACTTGGTGTCAAGACACAATAGATGATTCCCTTCCAAGTCAAGTACAGATCTTAATCAAATGATAAGATTTGAAAGAACAACCTCGGATCCTAAAGCACTTCCTGAATGACTGTCCAAGAAATGGACTAACATTGTGTCAACATTGTACTAGAGTGCGGTGATATCAACACAACACCCCCTCACAAATGGGATCCCCTTTATTGAAAGCAAACTAAATTACGAAAGCAAGACAACCTATCTAAAAAAAATGAAAAAAAAACTTTAAACGAACAACAATCAAAAGACCTAAGTACATACAACCCCTAGCATGATTTCTTAGGATGTGCAGTAATAGCAAAGTAGTTGTCATAGTACGAAGTTTTGCAAACTTGTCTTTAAACTCAGAAAAATACTCTCTCAAAGGACAAATCTGAAATTCAGGTGAAACTTCAGGAAAGATTAGCAATTGAGGCAACTCATCCGGACCATGATTAATCCATAAAAAAGTCATCTTTCCTAAATCTCCATAATCAAAATGATATTCTTTGTAGCCAATAGCGGGGAAAGATACAACCTGGTGATCTTCATTCGCTGGCATGCATTCTTTCCTATCATCCACTGCTTCATCAGGAGGTCGAAGTTGATGGTGAACCAAACCTCTTGCATCTAAAACATGGAGATGATCCAAACTGGGAGGAGTGGGGTGGGAAATTGATTCAAGAGGGCATTTGGTAACTTGGATTACTTCATGCGCTGGCTCCTTTTGAAACCCTAACAATGGACCAAGCCCCAACCCGAATTGTTCTTCATTTTCTATCTCTTTATCAGGGAGTGTTTCATTTGTTTCAATTTCATTAAGTAATTCCTCCATGATTGTGAATAATGGATCAAGTGTTGATGCAAAGTGCATTTCATATTCTGCCTCCATCTTGGTAGCCCATTGATCGTCAAACACATCATATTGCCTTAAGTTGCTTATCATTTCTTCCATCTTGTTTATGCATAACTGAACCTTTTCATCAAGGGGCGTTCCTTCTTGAAGTGTACTAGAATCCCTTCCCTCTTTACGTTCTCCTCCTTGAGTGATCGAACATTGAAAATTTCTCACACCATCTATACTTTGAGCTAAGTCCTCCATTCCTGGTTCTCGATGATCTTCTGTACATTGCTATGAAGAACGCTGAATTCGGACACCTGTAGCACCTTTAGCTTGCTGGTCGCTCAAGAAGAATATGAACTTCGAAGCTAAAGATGATGAAATAATGGACGCCATTGCTTGGTTAAATAGATTTTCATCTATGAAATTCGCATAAGGCATGAATTCCATGAAAAGTGCGCTTGGCTTGTGATTGGACCTCATTCCAGTTAACTGAAACTAAGATAAGCTAAATAAATCGCCATGCATTAGGGTTTCCCTTTTCAATCTTCAGTTGACAAAACCATGTGATTTAGACTTCAGTTGACCATCTTCATTGAATTCGCCATCTTCAAAATTTATTAAATTAACAATTAAGAACTAAAGCATCCCTTTTGAAAACTTCAGTTGACAATCTTGATTGAGATGAGTTCGCCAACTTCATACTTTAAATCAATTCTAAAAATGGCGACCCTTTCAAGACTTTAGTTGGCATTCAAGAAGTGAATGCGCCAACTTCACACTTATGCTAAAAATAACAACCCTTTTGGAACTAAAGTTATCATTTCTTGCAAAATGCGTAGCTTCACTAATTTATGCTTCATCAATAAAATATAAATATGACGACCCTTTTGATAAGTTCAGTTAACACTCAAATTCACCATACTTCACAAATTTATGCTTCATTAATCATGCCATCCCTTCTTGAACTTCAGTTAACAATCAATGAAGCGCCATCTTCACTAAAAATTCACAATTGCAACCAAATTCGCCATGCATGTGAACTCCAGTTGACATTCAATGATAATATTCAGTTAAGTCAACATGCAATCAAGTTAACTCAACATGCAAAGCAGTTAACTAAACATGCAAACTAGTTAACTCGACATGCGAACTGAAAGATCACTCCACATGCCAATATATGAACTGAAGATGACAACCCAGAAAACGTTTAGTCTAACTGCAGTCAAAACTCCAGTTAAGGTGTCCATTCAACTCTCTTTCGAAAATCCAACTTTGAACTCTTAAGGCGAATTCCATACTTAGCCAATTTTCATGAAATTGAAGCTAAAACCTCTGCCAAGACCTCTGTTCATCCTCTGACACTGGTTGACTGACTTCTCCAATTGGCTGGATGATAGGTGCATTGCAGAGCTAAGTAATAACTGATCAAAAGATATCTTGAGACTAGAAACCATAAAACTGACATCTGAAGGCTCAAAAATCCAAGTGCCTTTTTCAAAAGTTGCGCTTTTCCTCATACTTAGTCAAATTTTGACTTCTACATCTCGAACGAAGGGAAAGATAAATCCTTCATAACTTCTGATTTACCAACTTTCAGGATTGGATCTCAGATTCATTGCAGAGCTGACCTCATTCTGCATAACAGCTACAAAGGCACATTTCCTAAGAAAATATCATCTGAAGGGTGAAAAACAAGGGCGCCTTTATGAAAAGTTGCTCTTTTTCCTCTAGACAGCCATTTCTGGAAATGACCAAAATAACATAAAAACTCTGATTGCAAGCTGCTGAGACATCTTCTGATCTGACGGAGACAGGCAACAGAAAGCTGAACGTAACACAAACACATTGAATATCTGATATCATAAAAAAGAAAGCATTAAAGGCTTGAAAAGCTCAGGCACCTTTCTCAAAAAGTGCTCTTTTGCTTTTTCCTTTGACATTCTGATAAGATTTGACCCTATGTTTGACCTCAGGTTCAGACACTTTAGTAACTTAGATTCACCCACTAACAGATGTGTCGTGAAGCTCGAACAAACATGAGATAAACATCTTAGGTGGCATTTAGCCAAAAACCTTTATTTGGCACCTCAAAAAGATGGGCGCCTTTCTCAAAATCTGCGCTTTTCTCCAGTGTTAGCCAATTCTCGCTTTCGCCTCATTTTGCACTGTATCTTCCGTAACTTGTTTGAAATAGGTTCGTTTGACAGGCTTGATAGCTCACTGCGAAGCTGACGTGATGCCGGACAAATGTCTGCTGGAGGTGACAAACCCTAAAAATAGGATCTAGGCCCCTAAAAGATAGGGCGCCCATTTGAAAATGTGCTCCCTTCTCCAGAGAGAAAATTTTGATGATTTTCCTTCAGATTTTCATTTTCCTTGAATTAATTCAGTAATAGACTAACATGACAATGACACCAACTCCATATTTAAAAACCCCAAAAATGACCTTCTGACATCACTTTAACAAGATTAAGACTCAATTAAGCAAAATGCCTTAGTGAAGCAAAAATTTTGGTTTTGGGTACAACACTCTGTAGTCAATCACCGACTTGTGAGAGTGTTGGTTATACTATTCTATCATTTGGTGCAAGTATGGTAGTTGAGCGGCCTTATCAACATGTGCCCACTTAAGTGCAACTTTTAGGTGTGATCATCTTGTGCTCCTATCCACCGTGAGTGACACTCACTGTCGTTGAGACTCTCCCAAGTGATAGTGTCGGTTGTGATCATGTCATCATCATTCCCCTTTGGCATTTTCCTCGATGCAATGCGGCATCTAAAAGGTCTTGGTTACTTCCCTTTGCTACTATTGGCAGCCATGTTTGCCTAGCAATGTCCTTTTGACACTCTCAATATAATTTGAAAACATATTGAAAATACATGAACCAAATTCACTTACAACCAACAAAATTTGACATTTTTTGCATAAACAATGAGTGCCTTTCCAAACATGCTAGAGTTTATTTGTATTAATAAAATATGCAAAAAAAAGCTGAAAATACAACCAATATAACATCAAAACAAAAGATGTTCAAATCTAGAAACAAAACTATATATGTTAATATCATTCCCTCACAAATCCTACAAACAAAATATTGAAAAACTATATTGAAAACCAAATAATCTTTTTATGTGAATAATACAACCTCTATATGAGATTGCCCTTAGGAAACCAAAGGAGTTTTGTACAATGATTTTAGCTTTCAGCAAGTTTTGTTCTCAAATTACTAAATGAACACAAGTGCTCAAACAATTTCAATAAAATTTTGGTAAATGAAATATGAGATGATGAAACTCAAGGGAACACAATCTACTGAGAGGGGGTAGGAAAGGGGGGAGGTGTGAATCGGTAGATTTACTTAATTCAAATTTCTCAAATTCAACAATACTTACCGGATCATGCAACTTGAACCTTTGCTACTGTTATATAGTTTTCTAACATGAAGAGCACATAATCACTTAAGCAATTAATTATAACACAACACAAGATAACACCAGATATACGTGGAAACCCAAAATGGGAAAAACCACGGTGGGCATAGCTACTTGGATCTCCTATCCAAAACCAACCTCACAATGCATAAATATAATAAGTGAGATTACAACATGAAGTAGGCACCAATCTACTAGCGACACCAATCCACTATTGAATCTATAGGCACCTGGAATATTCTGAGCCAATTTTTTTATTTTTTTGCAATACGATTACAAACAACATGCACCCGTTAGGGTTAGCAAATAACTAAACAATGCAGAATTCAACTCTAACCAAGGATGTACACCAAGATCTCGATATGGGCAAGGTGTTAACATGTGGTAAGAGGATCTCGATGCAGTGCACAAACTGAAATAACCCTAACCAAGAATGCGCCAGATGACGGCGTGCATATGGTCAGAGGATCTTATGCATTTTGAACAAGCAACCCTAACCAAGAATGTGTCCAAGGTGGACGATCATATGGTCAGAGGATCCCTATCACTAATTCTGCTGAAAGAACTCAACACCAAGTATGTGCTACCCAATCCAGAATGGAAATGAGGTGACCATATGGTGGAGATATAAGAAATACAACACAACTACAAAATATAAATAGGGGGAAAGCCAACCTCTTCCACTTATTCAGTGGGTGTGAAATATACCGAGCCAATTTTTTTTCAATTTTACAACTCAACAACAAAAATTTGTTAGGGTGAGTTCAATCAAACCAGCAGTTACAAATAAATCGTTGCCAAGAATGCACACTCAATCTCAACAAGAGAGAGGTTGTCATATGGCAAGAGGATCGTTAGTGCCTTAAAAAAAAATGCAACTGAAGGTAACTCTAACCAAGAATGTGCCCAAGATGGATGAACATATGGTCAGAGGATCTCAATGCATGCTGAAAGGTAACTCTAACCAAGAATGTGTCTAAGATGGACGAACATATGGTCAAAGGATCTCTACCACTACAAGTGCTGAAAGCAAACTCAACACCAAGTATGTGCTACCCAATCCAATACGGAAATGAGGCGACCATATGGCAGAGATATAAAGAAATAAAATGTAACTTCAGAATGTAAAGTAGGTATTACAAAACATGATAAAGCAAGATTAAGAGACATGCTGACAATACTACTGTTCAACTTACAATGAGATATCGAATGCCTGGAAGATCAAAGATTAGATGCTCCTCAAATTGCTGCAATAACAAGGTGTCTTCCACAAGACCTTTTAGGACTTCCTAACACCAATCCATGAAGAAAATGTAGATTTCTCAAATCTGTTCTGACAGACCAGCATGTTAATTTGCAAAACTAGCAACATAACACCCTACCTAAATGCTCATAACTCACTCAATTTTCACTCAAATCACATGGGATAAGATGCCTAATGATCCTAAGGTGAATACGCCCAAGATAGAATCATGAAAACTAATCAAAAGATCCCATATTATTTATGCATGAATTTCAAGGCAATCTCAAATGGTACGGCCCTCAAGGAAGGGCGATTTGCCTTTAAAAATTCAAGACTTCATTAAAAAATCTGCAACTTAGAGGAAAGGGTCACCCCTCATAGACAAACAGATAAATGCAATACCCAGAATGATTCTTTTTGTATCTTTTGACTTATGAATAAGAACAACAATTAGCTGCAGGGAAGAGACAATTCCAGAATTTCACTAATATGCATAAATTGAACTACAAAGCCACACAACTACTACAATGCAGAAATCTCACTACAAATCACTCAAACTACCACTACCTCATCACTAGTCGCTATCTCTCAAGCAAGAAGCAATGCCAAGCTAGGAGGCATATATTCCTCAAAGCAGTCCCAATACCATTCTGGCAGCATAACCTTCCTGTAGACAAAAGATAACCAAGTGAAGACCCTAGACTTCCTTTTATAATTTGTGAAGACCCTTCCAGAAGCTTCAAGAAACCCTAATTCTTTTCCCTCCAAGAAAAGGCGTCACTTTCTTCAAGGCTTCATTTTTGACTTTAATGAAATTCATCTCTTCAATATAGGCGTCCAACTTAAAGCTTTAATTTGACCTTAATAATTATAAAATTACCTCAATGAGGCGCCACCCCTTAAAGACCATCTTTTAATACAACATTAAGTTATGAGATTAGGCCAAGGGGGTAATATAACATTAAAATATAATGTTATTTAAATGAAATGAACTTATCTCTCTGAAAATGCATCCCAAGGCCAAAATTGAACAAACCAACTGAGTCGACTGAAGAGGAAAGCCAACTGTGCCGAGAACGACAGGACCACTGCCAGAAATAGAATTTACTAAAAATAGTAAATTCTTGAAGGTGCTCGGAATGCCAAGAAAACACACCAGTGCGAAGCTCTCTGAAAACCAAGAAAGAATCCGTCATTCAATCACCAATTCACGAGCAATAGCAACATCTAAAACATGAAACCCTAATTTCACCTTCCGAGTAGCCTACGGGTCTCCGGAATAGGCCAACGGTCAACTAAAAAGTTCATGCTTGAGAAGGGGACATTATAGTCCGCCCTCCCCAAGATTGCTTGTCCTCAAGCAATCGCAAACCAGGATGCTGCAGAATCTCATCATTCTCCCAAGTCGCATCCTCCATAGGCCAGTTCTTCCACTTCATCAAGTATTCTCAGATTGTTCTTTTTCTCAAAGAATGCTCTCTGGAATCAAAACTAACTGCCCTTATTCATCCAAAGGTGGCAACTATGACAAAGAAACAACATTGTGTCCAAGTGCCTTCTTGAGGCGAGACACGTGGAAGACATTGTGTACTCTGCTATTCGAAGGTAGCTCCAACTCATAAGCTACTACTCCCACCTTTCTGATAACTTTGAACGACCCATAGAAATAGGGTTTGAGCTTCTCAGCTCCACTCTTCTTGATAGTAGACTGTCTATAAGGCTGTAATCAAAGATAAACCATATCCCCAACCTCAAAAGAGCACTCAACACACCGTTGATCAGCGTACATCTTCTGTTGATTCTGTGCAATTTGAAGATTGTTCTTCAATGATTTCAAGATATCTTGACTCTGCTGCAACAAATCCTTGGCTTGAGGGGCTTTGCTATCTCTAAACACCAAATCAACAAAGCTAAGAGCCTCATAACCGTATAGAGCTATGAAAGGTGACATCCTTATTGACATGTGAAAAGTAGAATTATAACAATACTCGCCTATGTGAAGCCATTTCACCCATGCTCTTTGTTGCTCCGAAACATAGTTTCTCAAATAGCCTTCCAACCACTTGTTCACTATCTTAGTTTGTCCATCGGTTTGGGGGTGATAACTAGTGCTTGGAGTAAGCACTGTACCACTCATTCTAAAGACCTCTTGCCAGAAAGTGCTTAGGAACTTGCTGTCCCTATCACTCACAATGTTTTTTGGAAACCCATGTAACCTAAACACCTCATGAAAAAATAGATCTACAACTTGGGCTGCTGAAAAAGAGCTGGTAATGGCGAAGAAATGAGCAAATTTTGTTAGTCTGTCCACTACAACATAGATACAGTCTTTCCCTTGGACCTTGGGCAACCCCGTGATGAAGTCCATCGATATGCTTTCCCATTTTTGATTGGGAATAGGGAGAGGTTGCAGCAGACCAGTAGGTAGAGTATGCTCATTCTTGTTCATTTGACAAGTGGGACACTCCTGAATGTAGTGTTGAACCTCCCCTTTCTGCCCTTTCCAAGAAAATCTTTCCCGAATCTGCCTATATGTCTTGAAGAACTCTTGATGACCAGCAAGTGGAATGTGATGAAATGTCAACAAAATCTTCTTTTTGAGCTTAGAATCAGCCACCAAAAAGATTCTACCCTTGTAGTGTATCAGCCCGTCAACCACCTTGTACCTTTCGTCATGAAAAGTACCCTCAATGATGCTAGTTGCAAACTGATTTTTGGCATAATCAGCAAGCAACATGTTCTTCCAATCAGCAGTAAGCTCACATAATGAGCTCAAATGAGGTCTCCTAGATAGAGCATTGGCCACAATATTGTTTTTACCTTTGACATATTCAATGTCCAAATCGTAAGCTTGGAGCTTACTCACCCACTTTTGTTGTCTCTCGTTCAAATCTTTCTGATGCATGAAGTGCTTGAGACTATTGTGATCAGTGCTTCCCACCAAATACTGTCTGAACTTAGCTAATGCATGCATAATGGTAAGCATTTCCTTGTCGTAGATGGAGTAGGTCCTTTCAACACCTCTTAATTTTCTGCTCTCAAACACAATGGGATGTTTGTCTTGCATCAAAACAGCCCCAACTCCTTCACCGGATGCATCACACTGTAGCTCGAAAGGCTTGGAAAATTTTGGAATAGCTAAAACCGGACAAGAGCTCATGATCCTCTTAAATTTATCGAAAGTGGTTTGGGCCTTTTTTGACCAACAAAAAGCCCCCTTTTTTGTGAGGTCAGTAAGAGGAGCAGCATTTTGTGAGTAGCCTTTCACAAATCTTCTGTAAAATCCACAAAGACCCAAGAACCCTTTCAAATGAGTCAAGTTCTCAGGAGGTGGCCAATCAACAACTGCCTTGATCCTTTCAGGATCAACCTTCACTCCCTCAGCATTGATTATGTGACCAAGGTAAAGTAGCTCCTTCATTCCAAATTCACATTTGGATTCTTTGGCAAACAAGCTCTCAGATTCTAGGATGCTAAGCACTTCCTCCAAGTGCTTGAGATGTTCTTCCCATGTCTTGCTGAAGATCAGGATGTCATCAAAAAATATCAATACAAACTTCCTCAACTGCTTTTGAAAGACTCTGTTCATACAAGACTGGAAGGTAGTAGGAGCATTAGTCAACCCAAATGGCATGACTAGAAACTCGAAGTGGCCATAGTGACATCGAAAAGCTATCTTCTCAACATCAGATCCTCTCATCCGAATCTAGTAGTAGCCCGATCTCAAATCGATCTTTGAAAAGAACTTGGCTCCATGTAGCTCATCAATGAGCTCATCTATCCTCGGAATGGGGTATCGGTTTTTGATGGTGCTTTGATTCAAAGCATGATAGTCCACACATGCGAATGGTACCATCCTTCTTCTTCACAAGAACAACTGCTGAAGCGAAGGGACTTTTGCTTGGACGAATGAAGCCCATCTCCCAGAGTTCCTGAATGTTTTTCTCAATCTCGTCCTTCTGCTTCTTAGGGTACCGATATGGAGTTGTAATAACTGGTTTAGCTCCTTCCTTAAGCTCTATGACATGCTCCGAACCCTATTCAGGAGGTGGTCCAGGAGGTAAATCAGCAAATACCTTGCTCTTCTTTGTGAGTAAAGATTGAATATCAGGAGGATAGTCTCTCTTTGTTTCAACCGGACTAGCAGGAAGAATCATACATTCTGCAGACCACTCAGCTTGATCATGACGAATCAGCCTTGCCATTCTCTTGAATGACACAATCCGAAGACCCCCATTGGACATTCCTATTAGTACTACCCTCTTCCCATCGGATTGAAACTTGAGCTCCATGGTTTGCAGATTTAAGGAGATCTCTCCAAGTGAACGCAGCCATTGACTGCCTAGAACGACATCCGTATCTCCAATGTTGACTACATAGAAGTCGTCCTTGAATTCATAGTTTCCCAATTGTATAGTCATGTTTGAGATCTTCTTGGTGCATGAGATGTGAAACCCATCAGCAACCATAACCTTGAAACCTTCAAAATCTTCTGTTTGCAGCCCCTTCTTTGCCACCACAACTTCATCAATGAAGTTATGTGTTGCTTCGGTGTCAATCAAAGCAACTATTCGTTGCCCCTTAATCATCCCTCGAACTTTGAAGGGTTCATTATTTTGAAAGCTCGAAAGTTGAGCCAAAGTACCTCCACTTCCCTTTTCATCTTCGGACTCTTTTGGAGCTCTTTCCACTTCACTATCATCAAAATCAGACTGCTGGTCTGAAAAATCAGAATTATTTTCTCGAGCTGAATAGTATTCAATTTGATGAAATTTGACTCCCTTTGGGCAAACATGATCTTGGGACCATTTTTCTCTACACTGGAAACATAACCCCTTTCTTCTAAGTTCGTTAAGTGTCTCTGGATCCAATCTTGTGACATGAGGTTTATGCTATTTGAACTCCTTATGATGAGATCTTTGATGAGGTCTTTTTCCTTTATCCCATTTGTGAAATGATGGCTTGGATTGAAACTTTGCTTTAGGAGCAACCCACTCCATGTTTCTTGCTTTCTTCATTGCCTCCTGTAGGAAGGGTGGATCAAAAGGTTTAATCCAACCCTTGAGAGGCTCCATTAATCCTTCACTGAATAGGATCACTAAACGCCTCTCAGTGATTCCCGTGACCATGGCTGAAAGTCTTTGAAACTCAGCTATGTAGGCATCAACTGTGCCATACTACCTAAGCTGTGCCAATTCTCTGAAATGCACTTCAAGATCTTTTTTCTCAAATCTCTCTATGAGCCTATTGGTGAACTCATCATAGGTAGTGATATACCCATGACCTAAGGTGACTAGGCCATGGTACCACCACTCGTGCGCCACCCCATCTAGGTGTAGCATAGCGAACTTAATCACCTCTTCTTTTGCCATGGGTCTAAGAGCTAGATAGTTGTCTAACTTTTGTATCCAAGGTCTGGCTGAACTATTATCACTCCCATCAAAGTGAAAAAGCATAACCTTATTGATTGCTTGATGCAAATCTCCTTGCACTGCTGACCTCCTTTGTTCATAATGTCTTCCTTGTCCTTTATTCTTCGGTTTATGATCCATGAAATCATTATAAGACATATCTATCTTAATTTCTTCAGGGAGAGAATCATACTCTGCACGGCCGAGTCTCAACTTCACTGAGAGGGGCGCCCTTGCCTAGCAAATGCATGGGTAAACTACTCAGAGCCAGAATAAAATCACACAAAGACTTATGAGACAAAACTCCAATCTGCAACACAAACCAGCAACTCCAGATTTTTGATTATTTTTTGCAAATAACAGAATTACAATGCATAACAGCAAATACAAGCAAAACTCACTACAAAATCCACTCAATAATCAGCAAACCTCTCCACTAGGTGCTCTCTCAAGCACGAAGTCAAGCCAATGCTAGGAGGCATTCATTCCTCGAAGCAGTCCAGCACCAATTTGGTAGCATAACATTATTCAAGATATCAAATAATCCAAATGAAGACCCAAGACCTCCTTTTATAAATTTGTGAAGACTCTCCAGAAACTTCTAGAAACCCTAACTTTTCAAATTTGAAATAACTCCATTTCCCTCCAAAGATGGCGTCCCTTTTTCTTCAAGGTAAATTTGACTTTAATTCAAAAATAATCTCCTCCACAAGATGGGCGTCCATTTTCAAGCATTGTTTTTTGAACCTTAGAAAATATTAAAATATCTACATGAGGTGCCACCCCTCAAAGTCCCCCTTTTAAGAACTTAAAGTTGTTTCACTAGGCTAAGGGGTCACAATATTAAAATATAACTTTAAAATATAACATTTTTAAATCAACTGGACTTATCTCACCAAAAAATGCTTCCCAAGGTCAAGATTGATCAAACCAACTGGACTGACTGAAGATGAGAGCCAACCGTGCCGAAGCCAATAGGACCACTGCCAGAAATAGAATTTACTAAAAATAGTAAATTCATGAAGGTGCTCGGAATGCCAAGAAAATCACATCACCACGAAGCTCGCAGAAAATGCAAAAAGGAATCCGCAGTTCGATCACCAATTCACGAGCAATAGCAACCTCCAAACATGAAACCCTAATTTCACCCCCGAGTAGCTTACGGGTCTCCAGAATAGGCCAATGGTCAACAGAAAAGATCATGCTCGAGAAGGGGACATTACAACACCAACCATTAGAGGCAACAATTCCCACCGAAAAGAGACACCAATCCCTATCGAAACAATACAACAAGTAGAACACCAATCCTACTAGAATACAAAGATAATGACATATTTGAAATATAACTTTCATATGTATCAGAGACAATGCTACCACTCTTCATCACTGTGTATGATCTTCTGATATTGGTGCTCTCTCTTTTCTTCACACTTCTTCACTTCCGAACTCACTCACATACATTCACATCTATTACTATGCATTTGAACATTTCAAATATATACATGACATTACATTAACACTCTTCCATGTAGGTCAGGGATCTACAAATAGCTAAGGCAACATAAGGTGGACCTATTTTCAAATTACATGAAACATGTAATACACATGTCAAAACACAAATTTCTTGCTGCCAAAAGAACCTAATGTCTTGCGCCACCACAGGAACCTTAATCAAGTCCTATCCTCACTCCACACGCAAGATTTGAATTCTACACGCTACTAGTATTTTCTGTTGATGTTTATGATTCAGCTTCAGTCATATTCTTCCAACCATCATTTGATAAATTAAATTATATCCCAAAGGGCTATTTAATTTATAGAGCATCAAGAGGCATCATTTATAAATAATGATTAATATATTTAATGAAGAGATGCAAGTTGTATGAGGCCGACCTCATTCTCATTTGTCTACGATTTTCTCAAGGTGTGATCTCCTATGAAAAAAAAAAGATATTATTTATTGGTGGCTGACCTCCTTATCAAGGCCGACTTGCTACTTGAAGAGACACGTCTCTCCTTCATACATGTATATATACTCATTGAGTTTCATTCATTAATCATCAAGTTAAGTTCAATATCATTTCTGTATGTGCGAGTTCTTTTGAGGCAGTCGAGTTTACCATTGAAGAAGGTGTTTATCATATTGCAGGTTGTGCTCTTCATCAGTTTGTTTCAGTCTGTTGCATCAGACTGTTGTGCATGTATTAGGCTCTCATAATGGCCTAAATTGTAAAAGGAGACTTCTTTATTGACTCAATAATATAAGAGATATTATTGGCTAGGTTTTTCTCCCTCAAGAAGAGGGTTTTCCCAGGGTATCTGCTGTGTATTGTGAGGTGTTTTTTGAATTAATTTTTGTGCATGCAAATCTGATCTTCAATTTAACATTTTTCGCACACACCTTGAACTTCGAGCAGGAATAAAGAACCTTCTGACACTTCAAACTTCTTGCACATTGAACATCTCCATTGAAAACTCAAGAAACTGATAAAACAAGTATAGAAATACTCTCCTTCCAAACCACAGAGCAATACAACATTTTTGCACGAAATGCCTACCATACTTAGAAATCTCTTTGCCCAAAAGATATCCTTGAATTGACTTCCAAATGACCACACTCATACTCACTGCATACTCGGTATGGTATAATAAACTCACCAACTATCTGAAGGCAGTCAAGGGGATATAAAGATAATTCAAGTATGATACTTCTAGTACTCCTACAATCTCCTTAATCTTTGACAACCTTCATATTTACATCCTTGACACCTTTTGATAACAATTGATAGTAGCCTTTGACAATCCTTTCACATCAGTGACAACCTATGTTCAATAATCTCCCGCTTTGTCATTGATGTTAAACAACAAAATGTTGGACACCACCAAACTAGCTTTCATAATGATTTCTTGGTTGTAGCATATTCTCCCCTTGTGAAAGATATGGCATTTTGAGATTATTATTTATGAGCAATTCAGCACTTTGAGCTCACTCACTATACAATTCAACATTTTGAGCTCACACTCCCCCCCTTTGACATCAATGGCAAAGGGTCAACAATACCTATGCTGAAAACCACTTATTCCCCCTGTGAGGAGGCACCTTTTCCAAACTTACCAGTACACTGCACCATTCGGAAACCTATTTCTTGGATAGACTCCCTCTAAGTCCATGCTTCACTACCTCTGAATTTATCGTACAAGAGCACCATCACTTCTTCCGGCAGGGAGACCAAGCATCCCCTTACCTTGTGCTTCCTCTTGATTCAAGAGGAGGGAGAACCAACTCCCAACTTCTGCCAGAGAAACTCAAATGTCTTCTTAGGAAGTGGCTTCATGAATATATCTCCAATCTTCTCATTTGTATCCACATATTCCAATCTTACTTCCTTCTCTGCAACATTCTCCCTCAAGAAACGATACTTGATTGCAATGTGTTTTGTTCTTGAGTGCATCACCAAATTCTTCAAAATATTTATTGCACTAGTGTTATCACAAAAAATAGTGATAGGGTCTTCAAACTCAACCTTCCTCTCCTTCAAATTATACTTCATCCAAAGCACCTGAGTGCAACATGATGTTGCAGAAATGTATTTTGCTTCTGTTGTAGATAGAGAAACTAATTCTTGTTTCTTACTCAACCAAGACACTAAACTGTCACCAAGGAAGAATGCACCACCACTTGTGCTCTTCCAGTCATCAACACATCTAGCTCAATCTGCACCTATGTATGAAGTCAAAGTGAAATTCTTGCTCTTTGCATGCCATAGTCCAAACTCTTCAACAACCTTCAAATACCTAAATATCCTCTTTACTTCTCTAACATGAGTCACTCTAGGTGTTGCCTAAAATATGGCAACCATTCTAGCTGCTTGCATAATATCCGGTCTAGATATTGTCACATATAGAAAACTGCTAATCATGGACCTATACAAATTCTGATATGTTGGAGCAGATTCATCATCTTAACTTACACATGGTAACCGTAGGTGTTCCAACCAGTTTGCAATCTTCCATTCTGAACTTAGATAGCATTTCCTTTATCTATTTGTGTTGTGAAATGAAAATGTCTTTTCCTAAATGTACAATCTACAATGTAAGAAGGAAAGATAATTCTCCTAACATAGACATCTCAAGTTCATTCTGCATTGCCTTATGAAATTCCTTACACATTTCCTCACTGCTTCCTCCAAATATGATTTCATTTACATAAACAACGTCTATCACCATTTGTTTTCCTTCAATTTTTATGTCCAAATTGCTATCTCCACATCCTCTACAGAATCCTTGTTGCTGCAAGTATCCATTCGACCTTGAATACCAAGCTCTAGGAGCTTGTTTGAGTCCATACAAAGCCTTCTTCCATCTACAAACGTGATCTGAATTGTTGGAACATTGGAATCCTTCCCATTGTTCAATATAAACCTCTTCTTCAAGTTATCCATTCAAGAACGTTGATTTCACATCCATTTGGTATAGATTGAAGTTCTTTAATGCTGAAAGAGCTAAGAACATCTTGATTGCCTTTAGTCTTTCCATCAGACCAAATGTCTCTTCAAAGTCTATGCCTTCAACCTAAGCATACCCTTTACAAACAAGTCTTGCCTTGTTTCAAATCACTTCTCCTTCTTCATTTAGCTTATTTTTGAACACCCACTTGGTTCCAAACACATTCTTTCCTATCTTCATTATCTAAATTCAGTTCTTCCTCCATAGCTTCTAACCATCCTTATTCTTTTCTTTGTTCTTTGTATGACATATATTCTATCTTTGATAGTAAAGCAAAGTGTACATGTTCATTTTCCTTCATAAGTTTCTTCCCAGTCTAAACCCCACCATTTTTATCACCTATGATTTAATCTTTAGAATGATTCCTCTGATCAAACTTTGTTGGAGCTTTTGTAGCAACTTCCTCTCAATCTTCAATATTGTTGTGAATTGGTTTTTCATCATCTTCTAATTTTGAAATACTAGTGTATTAAATAGTCTCATCAACTCTCACATTTGCACTTTCAACTATCCTCTTCAATCTTTCGTCATAACATCTATAAGCTTTATTTTTTAATGAATAACCAAGGAAAATAACTTCATCAAATCTAGAATCAAACTTACCTAAATTTTCTTCATCTCTCTTGATGTAGCACTTTCTCCCAAATATTTTGAGGGTCTTACTGATGTTAGTCTTCCTTTCTATAACTCATATGGAGTCTTCTTAATTTTACGCTTGATCTGAACTATGCTTAGAATATATATTGCAGTCTATGTAGCTTCTCTTCAATACATATCCAGTATATTTGCTTGACATAAAATAGTTCTTGCCATCTCTTGTGCAATTTGGTTGTTTCTTTCTGCAACTCCATTTTGTTGCAAAATTCTAGAGGTAGAGAACTGCCTCCAGATCCCATGCACTTCACACAATCTATCATAATTCTCAGTAGTAAATTCTCCACCTCTATCTAATCTCAAAACTTTGATTGTCCTTTCTATTTCATTTTCTACCAACACCTTGAATGCCTTAAACTTCTCAAATACTTCTAGCATCTCTTTCAGGAAGGTTATCCAAGTCACCCTAGTATAATCATTAATCAACATCATAAAATACTTGTCTCCTTGTGGACTCTTAGTCCTCATTTTTTCGCATAGATCTGTATGAACCAAATCTAATGGTTTTGATGTGGAATACTCCTTAGTAGGATATTTACTTCTTGTCTGCTTCCCTTCATGACATGGCTTGCAGCTAATTGATTGAGGTTTCTTGATCTTTAGCATATCCCAGACTAGTCCTTTTGCACTAACCTTTACAATATCATCAAAATTCATGTCCTAAAATCTTGTACCAAAGCCATCTTTCATCTTTCTGCGCAGTGAGACAACTCTGTCCATTCAACTTATTGAGATGATAAATGTCATTGTTTGTTTTGCTACCTTCAGCACTGAAAGATAACTTGTAGCCTTTGTCACACATCTGACTGACACTTAACAAAATGTGCTTTAAACCTTTAACATACAAAATATCATGTGTCTTTGTTTTACCACCATCAAGACTTAAAGGACCCTTACAGGAGATTTTCGCAATTGAATTGTTTCCAAGGGCCACTGAACCACCTTTTATTTTCTTAAAATTCATAAAATTACTCTTGTCTCTAGTCATATGGCTAGAGCAATGACTATCGATAATCCACAAGTTCTCCTTTTGAGCATGTAGTGCAGTTTCCACAATCATTGTTTTTTCAATCTTCTCTTCATGAACCTTCTAGACCTTTCTTGATTCATGAATTCTACTTTCTTATTCTTTTGTCCCACATTCTGACAGAGGAGGACTCACACAATTGCTTCTACAGGTCCTTGCAATATGTCTAAAGTTGTTTCATTTAAAACAAATAATCCTAAAGTTGTACAGAGGTGCAAATGCATTATTACTAACAAAATTATTTCTCATTCCCAGACATCTACAGTCAACAGCCTTATGACCAAAATTATTCCAACTAAAATAATAACAAGAGAAAGGAAAATTTAACCTGGTATTGTATCCTTGTCTTCCGAATCTTCTTCTCTTGTTCTACACTTGAATAAAGCCATCATTGCATCTCATGCTTTCATCACTTTCCATGGTTCTTTCACATCTTCAACTTTCGAAGCCTATCACATCCGAAATTGCCTTAGTAGTCTTCTTAGACTATACTATCATCTTCTTCTGATTGTCAAAACATGTTCCAATTTTGATATGCAGAGCTCTCTAACTCTCGAAAATCTGATCTAAGGTTTCACTACTTTTGCCAAACTTCATCTGTAGTTGTGGGTTCACCTTCTCATGCTCATTTCTTACTACCACAATTTTTTCTTCCAACTTTTCACAGTCTTTATCTCTTGATAGCAAGTTTTTTCTCAGAACCTCTTAAACCTTTTTTGCTTCTTCGGTCTAGGGCTTCAGTTCAACAATCATCTTTTATGTACTTTTCAATTCCTTAAATATTTTTTCTTTAGCTCTCACTTCTTGAACAATTTTGTTCTTCAATCTCTTGATTTCATTTCCAGCACACATCAATTCTTCCATAAGATCTACCTCTTCTACATTGTTTCTGGAATGCATTTCAGCATCTCCATCAATGAACACAACCTTTTCAATTTCATCTCCAAATACATCTTCATCTTCTTCAATGGAGTAGTCTTTCTCCTCATTAGTGTAGAAGCTTTTATCTTTCCTCTAACCTTTGAACTTTCTCTGAAATCACTTCTTTCCATTTCTTTGTTCAACATTATTAGAATTATTATGGGGGACACTTAGCCATAAAATATCCTCCTTCTCCACAATTGAAACACTTAAAAGGTAATTTTCCTTTGCATTTACCGAAACCTCTTTATAGATTCCTAAAAAAATTTGCTTCTTCTGGATTTGATCCAATATCAAAATCTTCATCAACTTGCTTCTTAGACACTCTGAAAGTAACCACTTTCCTTATAGACTCTTCACTTTCAAATCTCAACTCAAATCCAATTAAAGTTCCATGCAGTTCAATCACTTTTAAAGTATTCAAATCCTTAGCTTCTTCAATAGTAGAGATTTTAGGATCAAACCTTCTGTGGAGAGATTTGAGTACCTTCTTCACAACAATCTTCTCATCCAAACTTTCACCAAGACCTTGGATATGGTTGACAACTTCATCAACCCTGAGCATGAATGTAGCAATGTTATCATCTTCTTTCATCTTCAAACCTTCAAACTAAGCTCTGTAAGTCTATAACTTTGCCTCTTTAACTTTGTCATCACCTACATTAATTGTGTCTAGTTTATCCCATGTGTCTTTTGTTGTTCACACTGCATCGCTTTCACAAATTCAAAATTAGTCAATCCACATAAAATAGCATTTCTTGCCTTAGCATTGAGTTCACAAACCCTCTTTCCAGCCCGATCCCTAGGAGGGTTTTCAAGAGGTTCATATCCTTCGACAACTGAGATCCAAATGTCCATTCCTAAAGCTATCCATCAACTAGGACTCCATCCTAACCTTACAAAATGCAAAATTGGATCCATAAGACATTGGCACTTTATTTCCAAAGACTCCTTCCCTTCCTATCCCTTCTTGGATCTAACTTAAGTTGTTAAGATTCTCCAAACGAACTTAGCTCTAATACCAATTGAAGGGAACACAATCTATTGAGAAAGGAGGTGGGGAGGGGGGAAAGGGGGGAAGGCAGGGTGAATTAGTAGATTTACTTAATTCAAAATTTTCAACTTCAACACTCATTATCAGATCATGCAGCTTGAACCTTTGCTACTGTTATATAGTTTTTCAATATGAAGAGCACATAATCACTTAAGCAATTAATCATTACACAACACAAGATAACACCAGATATACGTAGAAACCCAAGATTGGGAAAACCACGGTGAGAATAGTTGCTTGGATGTACTATCCAAAACCAACCTCACAATGCAGAAATATAATAAGTGAGATTACAACATAAACTAGGCATCAACCTATTAGGGACACCAATCCCCTATTGAATGTGTAGGCACCAACCTATCAGAGACAACAATCCCCTGTTGAATGTGTAGGCACCAACCTACTATAGACAACAATCCCTATCGGAACAATACAAGTAGAACATTGGTCCTACCGGAATACAAAGATAATGGCAGATTTGAAATATAACTTTGATATGTATTAGAGACAATGTTGACACTTGTTACATCCCTCACATTGAGACTAAATGAAGGAGAGGTGTTGTCATATGGTGGAGAAACTAAGAAATAACTGAAATGAAATTACAATTGAATGGAGCTAGGCAGTGAACCAGCCATGAAAGAATTTTGAACTTCCACTAAATCAGTGGGGGGAAAGAGATTACAAAAAAAACTAATTCATCCACTGCGGCGGGCATGGCATCCACTCGTGAGTGGGGATTCTCCACTTAGACAGTGGGTGTGAATTGAAAGTTACAAAATGTATTTTTCCTCCACATTGGTGGTAAACCATTCAGGGGTTACAATGTGTGAATTTAAAACACGAAGTAAATGCAGAAATAGAATGGACTGGAATAGTAATACTGTTTACAGTCTTACAACATAAATAATCTGCAAATTACAAGTGTTAATTGATGTATAATCAATCTACATTGAAGAAAGAAGATCTCTCACACTTCCAATCTTTTCAATCACTGAACTCTAAGCCAAAATCTGAACTAATGATGAATTTGATATAAAACCAGCAAACTGAGATTTTGTACCAGCAATTAGCCATCAATAATTTGTTCTTAACTTCATCTCCAAAGCTCCTATCTTCTTCAAAAGCACTCCTCAAGAACTAGCAGCAAAGATTTCCAAGAAATAATGCATAACTGGGAAAGAATTAAGTCTGATTTGTAAATGCCAACAATTTAGAATGCAGACTAGCAATTTACTCAAGGGGCGCCAATAGGATTGAAATGGAATGGGTAAATACCCACAACTGGAATTAAATCACTCAATGAGTTACAATCAAAAACGTCCTTCAGCCATGTATGAACCAGCAAACATAAATTTGATAAAATCATCAATATCTTCCACAATGAAGCTCCATATGTACTTCTAAATGAAGCACACTCTCAATCAACCATCTAGGGAACCATAGTTTTAGGCCCGAAGAATGGAGTAGAATTGCTAAGCTTCCCCTTAGCCAGGTTCTGAAATCAATTTAGCAACATAACTTTACATATTTTTCAAAGATTAAAAAAATGAATGACAATGGCCTGCTTTTATAGAATTGAAGATGACTGTTGGCTCTTCAACTTCCATTTTTTTTCCCTCCAAAAGGGATGCCTATTTCACTTTTGAAATAATTCAATTTTGAAAAACACTTTATTTCTCCTCAATATGGCGTCCCACTTCAAGGCATTAAATAACTTTAGAAAATATTAAATATTTACTTCATGAAGCGTCCCCCCTTCATATCCAGCTTTTAAAACAACTTTAAGTTAATGCACTGCGCCAAGGGGTCAACTTGAAATTAAAACATTAATACCTTGAAATATACTATTTCTCCAAAAATTACTCTTCTAAAGCCAAAACTAGAATACTCAACTGCTCCAACAAAAGAACTCACTTAAGTGCTACCAACTGGACCACTGCCAAAATTAGACTTACTAAAAAAAGCCAATGCCAAAAATAGTAAGTTCACCGCAAAACCAACAAAAAGTTGAACTGAGTTGGAAGCAAGACTTACTGAAAGTGGAAACCCTAAATTTGCACATCTAAGTAGCCTACGAATTTTCAAAAATAGGCTAAATCCAAATGAAGAGTGTAGGGCTAAATTGGGGACATTACATTAAACAAGTCCATTTAAATATTTAAATATAGTCTCCTTTGTGAAGATGGGAAAATAAATTCTCAAAATATATATCTTATAAAATTTTGATAGTTATAGAATATTAAATCAACAATAATAATAATTCTCAAGCCATTGAAATAAACATTGGAAGGGCTTAAAGTTAAAGATTAAATTAAGGGGATTGGAAAAGTCATCGGTGTAGATGGCAATAATTTTTCCTTGCCATCCTCCTTCGTGCTTCTTGGCGAAACAACCAAGATGGAAGTTTGACAATCGCAAGGGATTTTGCAATCTTGGGAACAAAGGTTTCTAGGGGCTTCAGGCTCTCACTTCTTTTGTTCTTCGTTACTTCTCTTTTTTGGGCTTCATTTTCCTAAAAACTCCATCGGCTTCCTTTGTGAACAATAGTCATTCATTTTTTAGAAGGAAATCGTCAAGTCCCAACTTCATATTCATGATTCACTTACTCTATCAATCATATTTCAGTAGCTCTCTCTCATTTCCTTTACGGGGGTTCAATTCCTCAACATTCACAATTATCTTCTAAAGCAAATCCTATTCACTCTTTCCTGACACATATTCATACGATTTTGGCTTGCACACAAAACAATTCAGTTCTACCCTTGATCGTTTTCATTGTTTCTTCTTTAGAAAATGAACTTGGTTTAGCATCGCAGTGTTTCCTTTCATATCCATCAAATTATCCACGGTTCTTCTTCAGGTCACTACTCCTCAAAGATGCACTTAGGCGGCGGCATCAAGACCTATGCTCACTCTAATTTCTGACTCCTCTCTATTGTTGTCGACGCCTTCTGGATTCACTTTCCTAATTCTCTTTGGTGGAAGTTGAGCGAGGATGGGTAGACAAAAGTTTGCATATTCAATCTACGGAAGGGAAAAGAGCCTGGAATCTTTCAAATTTCTTTTAGTTCTTCAGTTTCAGGCAAGTAAAGCATTTAATACACCAATGTTTATGCATTGATGAACCCTTTTTGTTGAGCACCTTATGATTTGAAAAGTAAATGCATTATCTTCTTGTCTTTCTGAAAGATAGAGAAACGGGTCTTCTAATGCCTTTTGGGGATGGTCTGCTAAAGATCTCTCCATGTGAGAACCGAAACTTTTATTTTCATACAATCAAAATATTCTAAATTAAAATTGTCTCATTGGACTTGTTCCAATCTTCCTTTCTCTGTTAAGTTTGTTTGAATTGAGTATTCACGTCCCCTAACCTAAATCTCTAGGTATAGCATGGAAAAGTGTATCACCTGTAGATGCTCTACAGTGATTGAATTTCACCTTACTCTCCAACCTATGCTATGGAAAAAATAAATATATAAATATAGATATAACATAGTACCTCTCGTCTTAAAGGAATTTTGGAATGGGTCTTTCATCTTTTCCTTGAAGCTTTTACGATAGTTGACTCTGTAGTTCCATCTGAGAAGTTCCTTAGATTGGAGTCTGAAATATTTTGTCATCTGAAACTGTAAGTAGTTTAAATCATCATAAAATCTTGCAAGCATTTATCCACTCTATCTTAATCGAGACCATACAATTCTTAAAGCCGATTTGGTTCAGGGCATACTCTTATCTTTACCACAATCTCTTGTAAATGATTAAGCCATGGATGGGCTCTATATTGAACCAACTTATTCTATCATTTTGTTTACATGACTAAAGCCAGGAGATTAACCAAAAAATAAAAAATAAAAAAAAATGAAGAGAAAGTTCATGTACCTGGTCTCTCTCTCTCTCTCCTTTATTCTTTAAAGATATTGACAAAACTTATTATAAGAAGGGGAACAGATTGTGAGTTCCCCTGTGACTTGAAACTTTACTTATGATTCCTTGTGAGGAATGAGCTTGTCTAAGCCAGAAAATCTTTTTGTTTAAACTATAAATCTAAAGAATATGACTCCAATTTTAGAACCCTGTTGCACGATGAATCTTGGAATAAAATATATTAAATGAGAAATGAAATTTAATCTGGGCATTATAATTTAAATCTTGGAACAAACGACATCTTGTCAAGTAAGGGTGAATGTTGATGGCACAGTAGTGCCAAAGATGTTGGCACAATAGTGTCAGAGAGATCAACACAGGAGTGTCAGAGATATTGACACAAGAGTGCCAATACTATTAAAATCCTTGGCCAAGGTATGATGCTAGATTCAGCACCTGTCAGCTATCAAGTACTAAATATACCACTAATTAGAGTGACCTTGCTAGTTGGGAGGTACCCTTAGAAAGGTCAATCAGGAGGTATAAGTCCTTGACACCAGGCTTTGAGGCATGATGATAATTTGATCCATGTTGATTACCCTCGTGCAGGGCGGGTTCTTCAGTTGAAGAAACTCCGGAGATCAGTAGGTCTTGGATGGGCAGTAAAACCCCTGATGATAATTCTCTTTTCCTCATTGATAAAGAAGTCCAAGTATAACAGCATGAAGATGATATCAAATGTATTTCTTCCTCACTCATAAATCCAGGTACATGCAATGCTAAATAAACATTACTTTCATTTATGCCATGAAGGTTAGTCTTTTATGTCTATGTACGTTGAAAGATTATGCAGTTAATTAGTGAGATAGTACTTGATTCATTCAGCTGTTATATTTGTTTCATAGCTGTAGTAATTGTTCGTTATTTTCTAGAGGCAAGGAAAAGTAATTATTATCCTTTTGAAATTTCCTGTTATATGTTTATAGTTAATAGTTTTCTTTTCAGCTGAAAATAAAATTAAACGTTAGTTGATGAATTGTATGATGTAACGACATCAAAATTCAATTTTCTTTTCCATCTAGCTGCAAATGAAGCCCTAGTTTTATGAGTAGGTCAAAGATGCGAGTTAGTTAATGATGCCCTAACAGTTATTCTCCTTTTAGTTCATTATCTTTATTTTGGAAAACCCTAGTTTGGCAGCTATTTAATTATTGATTTGCCATGAGCAGTTGGTGGAAAACAATTAGATGTTACATGTCAGCTGAAACGAAATATTCAAAAGATAGTTGCATGTTTGAATTAGTTGGAAACAATTTGGAAACCTTAGTTTCGAAAACAAGTTAGTTGATAGTTGAAATTCTTAAACTGTAGACTGGATAGTGTTGTGACCTTTTTCACACATCGCCCCATTGCAAATGGGGACCCCCCCTAATTTTTGCTTCGTTCTGAACTTTTGACTTGATTTTAGTTTGTTTTGCCGTTGTCTCTCTTTTCTACTATCTATCTTTCGGGGTGTGCCCGTCTGATGTGGGATTTTGGCCAAGTCAATAAAATTAGGGTTTGTACTTTTCTAGTCAATCCAAAATCAAATGAAGTGAATATATTGAAAATAGAGACTAACACTATTGTCTGTGTGCTTCTAGCAGGCTTTCACTAAAATTTCATCAGATTTTGGCAACTTACTATTTTTAGTAAGTGTGCAATTCAGGGCGTTCTTTCAGCATTTTTGAAGTTGTAACGGTCACACTGCATCCAAAACACATCAAGCTGCTCACTGTAAAAATTTGAGCTAAAACAGATGACTTGCTATTTTTAGTAGTTCGGCTTCCAAAGCAGATTTCAAGGCTTAGATGCAGAGTTTTTCAACGCATGTCTGGATATTCCTTCTGGGTTTTCGAAGACCTTCGCGATGGTGTAACATGCAAAATGAGATGATGACTTTCAGAATTCAGCCTTCCAAGGCTATTTTTAGGGTTTGCATGTTAGGGTTTCCTTTGCATGTCTGCATATTCTTTATAGGTTTTTCAAAAGCTACGCAGTGATGTGACATGCAAACGGAGATGGTCACTCCTTCAACAACTTACTATTTTTAGCAGATGCATCCCAACAGCCGCCTCCCAGCACTTCAGAATCATGAATTGATCGCAATGCAATAGAAACAAGGACAAACAGAGGTCATTTGATACGCATGCAAGACCAATTAGGGTTTCCAACTTTGGGACCCAAAAAGAGGCATAAAAAGTCAAAAATTTTGAAAACCGATGTATACCACCGCGATCAGCATCTCTCAAGCTATCTGCTGATAAAATTTGAAGGCAAACGAAGCACTTACTATTTATAGTAAGTCACCTCTAGAAACATGCTATAAATAGAAAGTCAGCAGCAAGCGTAGACGTCAACAGGCAGGTCACATGGTGAGGAGCACATCATTCTAATTTCAAGTCAAACGGAGTTGTGGAAGTCTCAGAAGCAAGCAGTTACTATAAATAGTAAGCCACCTCCAGAAACATGCTATAAATAGTAGGTCAGCACGAGGCATCAGTATGAACAAGTCAAACAGCTAATAAAGATCCCATAGCGCGAATTTCAGATCAAACAGAGTTGCAGAGGATGGGAAATCGGACACTTACTATTTTTAGCAGGTTGGTACAGAGGAATTAGGGTTTCCTAAATTCAAGGGCAGGACAAGACAATCATGCAAAAGCAGCATCTGGCCACGACCACCACATTTTAGGCATTCAGCATGTGGGATTTGAAGACATTCTGAGTAGTTACTATTTTTAGTAAGTTGCTAAAATAGCAGGTACAGACAAATATCAGGCATCAGCGGCACAATCACGTCTCAGGGTTCGAAACAAAGCAATATCAGGCTTTCTGGAGTCAAAAGTCAATCCAAAGCACAAAATTTGAAGAATTTTCTAAAAATAGAAAGTTAGGGCAAGCTAGGGTTAGCACGAGCGAATTACTCCAAATTTGGCGAAAGAGCATGAAATTCACTGAAATTGATAAGTTTTCAAGTCCATCCAGTGAAAAAGGCTATTAAAGCTAAAGGTTGGTGGAAATTCTCTAAGCACTTGAAATTTGAAGTTCACAGGTCAAATGCACCTTGAGATGTTGAAGATGAGGCTCCAAGAAATATTCTAAGTCCTTGAAATTTGAAGCTCACAGGTCAAAATGCGCCCTTAGCTTACAAAAGGTTGAAAATTTAACTAAGGCACGAAACTTGAACCTCAGGCCTCCAAATGCGCCTTGCTTTGCATGAAAGGCTCCAGGAAATATTCTAAGTATTCAAAATTGAAAGCTCAAGGTATGAATGCGCCCAGGGTCAAGGAGAGAGCCTGAAAATATACCAAGGCATGGAGATTTGAAGTAGATGCTCTTAAATGCACCCTTGCCTTGAGAGATTGAGTTGAAAAAATTTCTAAGTATCTAAAACTCAAAGGTCACCCCTCCAGATGCGCCTTGAAGAAGAGAGGGTAAAATTTTCCTAAGTGTTGATAAACTGGAAGCTCCAAGGGTAAAATGCGCCCTTGACTTGGAGGAAGCTATGAAGAAATTTTTCTAAGCGTAAAAGTTGGAAGCTCAAGCCCCCATTTGCGCCTAAGGAGAAGAAGGCACTTAAGAATTTTCTAAGTGTTTCAAATTTGAAGAAGGACCCTCCAAATGCGCCCTGGCTTGATGAGATGAGTTAAAGAAATGCTAAGGAACTCGAATTAGAAGCACAAGGTCTAAAATGCGCCCTTGAAGCTAAGTGGAGAGTAAAGTTCTTCTAAGTGTTGAGAATGAAAGCTCAGAGGTGGAATTGCGCCCAAGACAAGAAGGAGGTGATTGTGAATTGTCTAAGTATAGAAAACTTGAAGTATGCACCTCTATATGCGCCCTTGCCAAATGGAAGTCAGATGAAAGATTCTAAGTCTGGAAAATGGAAGTAGGAGGTCCCATATGCGCCCTTGAAGTGAGAAGAAGTTGGAAATTTACTAAGTATGTCGAAATTCGAAGCATGACCTCTTATTTGAGCCTTAGGCTAGAGAAGTAAGTTTAAAAATGTCTAAGTGTTTCAAATTGAAACCTCACCCCTCCATATGCGCCATCATGGAAGAAGTGGTTGAAAATATTCTAAGTTCTTAAAAATGAAAGCACAAGGGGTTATTTGCGCCCTAAGGAACAAGATGAATGAAAATTTTTCTAAGTATTGGTGAATGGCAGGAGGACCCCCTGGATGCGCCTGACTTGTGTGAGTTAGTGAAAACTTTTTCTAAGTACTTAAAATGAAAGCTCTACACTCCATATGCGCCCTACCTTGAAGAGAAATTCTTGAAGAATTTTCTAAGTAACAAGATGGAAGCACTACCCATGAATTGCACCCAAGATGAGAAGGAAGTCAGGAGATATTTTCTAAGTGTTTGCAAGCAGCAGGACAAAAGCTCAAATGCACCCAAGCTAGTGATGAAATAATACTTTTCTAAGTATAAATATTTAAATTCCACCTCTAGAAGAAAATACTCCCAAGTCTAATGTAGGGGATGAAATTTGCTTAGGCATGGATGAATTGGCAGTGGATGAGTCAGAAAGTGTCAGCTTCGTGAGGTTGATAAAAAAATTTCAAGTCAGAGCAAGGAAAATTCACCTAGAGATGAAGAATGAGGATAAATTTGATAGAGAAATATTTTTCTAAGGTTTGAAAATTCAAATATTAAATGTACCCCTTCGTTTGGAGACACATGAATTCGATGTTTTCTGGGGGAAATTTTCTTCTAGGTATTGGACGTTTGCGATGAGGAATGGATTTCAAAGTCTTCCATAGCTTGCCAGGAATTCCAAGGTGAAGATTTTTGATGGGCACCAGGTTGATGAATTTCCTGGGGAAAATTTGAGAAATTTTCTAAGGCAAGGAATAAATGATGTTTTTGAAGATAAAATGCCTCGGCAGATGAATTTTAAGTCGATTGCCTAGGTGAATTTGATTGAATTCTTCGTGGGACTAATCTTCCAGAGTCAGAGATGAACGAAATTGAGCATCAGAGCTCCAACTGGTGAAGTAAATTCCTTGAAGATGATGCAGTTGAAGCTAACACTCTCGAAAGATGATTTTAAAAGTGCGTCTCTTAAATACGCCCCTTAGGGAGTTGAAATTTTGTCTAAGGCATTGAAATTTGATGCACAGGTGTTATATGCCCCAGCCTACAGATCATGAAGAAAGTAAAGTTGGCTAGAGGAAATAGATGAACCCTTGGAAGTTAAAGGTAAGTAAGGTGAGTTTATATTGTAAAGTGTTTTGATGTCCTTCTCTATGATTGTTTTGCAGGAGGAATGACTTGAAGAGGTGGAAAGGATACTCCAAGACAACATTACAACCTCGAAGGAAGAAAGTATGTGCCCAGCTCAAGTGACAAAGAAGAAATATTTTCAAAGCTCAAGATGGAAGAAAAGTGGAAACCCAAGCAATTCAAAGTTGAAGAACAACATCAAGAAGAAGATCAAAAACAGTGTGAACGCGTTTCCAGACGGGAATCTTTTGGATGATGGACATTAATGGCTCATTTATTACCCCACTCTCCTTTGTGGCAGTTTTTAGGGTGAATCTTGTTAGGGCTGAGGTGGCATAATCTGGGCCATCCAGTCGATTGTAATCTGAGCCGTCCACTGGACTTGGCCAGCTATATAAAGGGGGAGTCCCCCTCATTTGTACTTTCATGAGATAGTGGAGTTAGACAGTAGACATAGAGTAGAGGGACAACTTAGAAGTAGCATAGCATAGATTGATAGAGTAGTTTGAAGGAGGAAAGTTTTTCCTTTAAAACTTTGTAAGAAATTGTTGTGAACACTCTCCCAATAAAAAGAATTTTCATTGATGGTGAATTTCGTCTTTTGTTGTGAGTAGCTAGCAAGGTTTCTTCGTCCTTCTACTTCAAGTAGGATTTTAGAGTAAAGTAGAATAAATTTCACTTCATGCAAGCACTAGATAGTAGTTGTGGAATGTGGCCTTCAATTTGAGCAAACTCCGTCTATCCATACCACTAGTGCGTTCGCTGATGGCGAATGTGCCTTGTGTGGTCAACTGGACTATCGCGTACTTAATTTTGATCATGATTTGTATGTTTGTATGCATCGTTGTGATAGTATTTTCATGCTAAGTTGTGATCTGAACACTTTGAGCTACTCCTTTGAAGATTGCACCAGTTCTGTGGAAGCTGTCCGAAGTGAGGCAAAACAGAGCTTGGTTGAAGCTTGTGAGAATTGATCGCCATCTCCCACGCCTTAGAATAGATTTAGACTCTCTGAACCCTGCAACCACTTTAAATTCTGTACTTTCTGGTTAGAATAGGAAACCCGTGCTCCATTGATAAATCTGTCAAATTGTGGAAACCCCTTCCTCTACTGTTGAATAATTTCGTAAGTCCCCTTGAAATACCAGCAAATCACATCGAGCCAACTGATCCTATTCGCACTGAAAGAACCTTAGAGTTGAATGCACGAACTCTCTCGCAATCTTAGCGTGCTAGATACTTTTACCAAGAGAGAATAGGGTAGCCGTTGGCAACTTTCTTCTGCGTTGGTGCGGTTACGAAAAACACATCAACAGATAGGTTGTTACAACACTCTTCCTCACTATATATGACCTTTTGATACTGGTGCTCTCTTTTCTTCACACTTCTTCACTTCTAGATTCACTCACATACATTCAAATCTATTACAATGCACTTGAACATTTGAAATATATACATGACATTACATTAACTCTCTCCCATGTCGGCCAGGGATCCGCAAAAACCCAGGATGACATAAGGTGGACCTAAATTCAATTACATGAAACATGTAATTGTAAAGACTCAAGTAGGTCTCTCTTAGAAATTTCTTTTCTTTTAGGTTTAAATTGCTTTAAATTAGTTCTTTCTTTCTTCATCTTTACTTCTTTTTTTGACAAGAAGTTAATATCTTTAAGTCAATCTAAGTACTCAAGAGCTAAAGTAGCCAATTCGGGTTAAAGTGTCCAAATAAGACAATAAAAATCAAGGCCAATACAAGCTCTTCTGTCCTCAAGCGTATAAGTGCTCAAAGAGACTATACCTCTATCCAAATTGGTTAGGAAAACATAATATTCATACAAATTATAAGAGGTCAAACAAACCATACCTCTATCCAATACGGGAGAGGAAAACATAATAGCCATACGGGCTTATAGGACAGGAAACAATGAGTTGCTCTAGCTAGAGACTTTGACTCATCAGGACCAATTGAGTCCTAACTCACCTACAAGAGATATAACAATACACCCATATATTTCACTGAGGATCTTCATAAGTTTTAAATAAGTAAAAGTCTCATACTCTCCCTCGAATTTTGGGCAACCGACCAAGTACAAGACTACTCCACCCAAGGGATTTTTTTGAGTATCAATACTATTTTAATATCTAAATTTATCTTATCTTTGTTTACAAATTCTATCTCATATTTAATCGATGAATATTATAAAATATGACAATATCCTTTGTACCTGAGTACTGGAGACATCCTTCATCTTCCAGACTGTCTACATACCCTGTATCCATAGGATCAAGATACTAAAGGATTTATTATGTGTGATGAATATGTAGTTTTGGTTTCTAATCTATGTTTAATGTAACTGTGTGAGTGGGCATGCAACCTTTTCTAGGGGTCGGGTTTGTCGGATGCGACCCACTCAGGTGTATCAAAGACAAAAACCTATTTAAAATATCTAATTAACAAAAACCCTCCAATGGGATGTTTGTTGTAGAGTCTATTGCATGTTTTCATGTTTACCTAAAACCTAAATTTGGTTTTCTTTATTTAATAATTCATTTCGTTTTTCATATGGGCACATAATTCCCATTACCTAAGATTTCTCATCAAAATAAAGAAATACCATTTATGTATTCTAAATTTTATATCAAAATAAAGAAGATAAATCATGATAAACATTTAAATACATGATCAACAAAATGTTTTCTCAAAAGATACCATACTAACCTTTGATTGATGCTGATCTACAAGAATTTCCAAACACACTAGTAATCCATGTCATTCCTAAACCAAAACCAAATATCTAACCCATATCAATTTATTCATGTGAGGTAGCACTATCAATAGGACCAATATTTCATTTACTAGATTCACAACATGAATAAAAATCATTTCTAAATATTCCACCCTGGTAATATTTCATTTACTAGGCTCACAACATGAATAAAAATCAAATCTAAATATCCACCCCGGTAATAGAGCTCATTGTGCACCACATATGGTCCCTTGGGTCCTTTCACATTCATACGTGAAGTCACAATTATTAGTCTAAAAATTTCAATAAGTATATTTCCCTAAAGGTTTTCCCACAACGTTTATCTTTTATGGATTAAACTCATGCATGGGTTGATGGATTATTAAGAATTCCTTTACTTCTCTAAACATAAAATTCATGTATCTTATTAATCATTCCTAGCCCCATTGTATGGGTTTGCTTCATAGTTTAATATGTAATACCTTATATAAACCTTTTTACTATATATTTTTCTATATTACTACTCTTTAATCTTGATGAATATTAAATACATAATGAGTCAATTCTATTAAATATCTCCTTAATAATTAAATTAGACTATTCGTAATCCATTCATTATTAATTGGGTACCATAGTTCCACGGGGATGCGTCTCACCCAAAAAATGAGCTGTCTCGGAGACGGGGACATTTCCGAGACGCGGGGACGTCAAGGAAACGTCCCCCTACCGTCTCCCTATCCCTCCGTCGTCTCCTGGACGTTTCCTTCAAAAGGAGACTTCGTTGCGTCTCGGAGTCTTATGGGTGTCTCCAAGATTCCAAGTTTCCCACGTCCCCTATTAAAATCATAGATGAGAAACGCGCCCTAAACTTGCAGAAATCGCGAGTAATCGCATGCCTGAAAAGGCCGCGAGTTAATTGCATAAAAAATCGCAGCCACATTTTTTGTAAAATGCGCAGCGATTTAGGTTAATAAAACATGCCAAAAAGTGTGTATTTTGGGACAAAATCCGCTGAAATTGAAACATAAATCTGCGAAAGGGTAAATCATGGACGTTTAATTTTGTTTCAAACCCTTCCTGAACACGATTTAGACAGGATTTATAGCAAGACAGGACACGGCGAAGGCACAGGAGGGCACACGATTTATCAGATTTATTTTTAACAGTGTCGGATTTGGAGGGATTCACTGTTAATTTTTTTTTCATTGTTTTGGTATTTTTTGGGCATGTCGTCCAATACTGTTGTTTCTGCGTTTCTTTAAAACCTACACAAGAGCTTTTAAAAAAAAGCATTTCCATAAGTTTTCTTCGAATGATTTTTTTCCTTTCTATTTATATTATTTAAAAACTTCATTTTCTTATGTTCACGATTTTAACCTTTTCAAAATTTTAATGATATTTTTATTTTTATAATGTTGATTTAGTTTACATTGTAAAATATAACTAGCATATATATCTTATATTTAAGATATATAAATTACGAGATATATCGAGGCGTTTAATTTTTCAATTTAATACATCTATATTATTAAAGTTGAATGACGAAAATTAAACACCTCGATATATCTCGGCGTAATTTATATATCTTAAATATAAGATATATATGCTAGTAGCAGTCGCGGCGCAACATGTAATATCTTAAATAAAAAGTAAATTAATTTATATTTCTATTTATTATTATTATATATTTATTTTAAAATTATTATAATAATTAAAATATTTATATTTATATTTATATTTATTATATATTTTATTAGAAAATTATTTTATTATAAAATTATTATAATAATTAAAATATTCTAATTATTTATTTTTATTTATTATATATTTTATTATAAAATTGCCTTATTATAAAATTATTATAATAATTAAAATATTCTAATATCATCAAGGTTAGGATTAGGTTGAGGGTTGGGGTTAGTGGTAAGTGCAGTAGGGTTAAAATTGGGGTAAGGGTAAAAGTAAAATTGGAATTAAAGTTAAGATAAAGTTAAAGGTCAAGATGGAATTAAAGATTAAAGTCAGATAAATTCAGATTAGATTCGAGATTAAGATAAAGGTCAGATTCAAGATGGGATTAAGGTGGAATTCGGGTCAGATTCGTTCGACACCAATAAATTTATTTCAGACCCAAAGGAATTTAATTCTAATTAAATTAAAATTCTAAAATTCAGGGTCAGATTAAGATTAAAATTCGAATTAGTCAAAATTAAAATTAAAATTCTAATTAAAGAATTAAAATTCAAAATTAAAATTCATCAGATTAAATTAAATTCAGATGCAGATGGAGATTAAATGTTAAATTAAAATTCAGATTCGTCATGAGACCAAAGGTCGAGATTTAAAATTGGAGATTTAAAGGTTAATATATATTATTATATAAATAGCACAATGCCACTTTTTAAGGTAAGGTGGCTAACTTGATTTACAGAAAACACTAAATATTTTTAAAATTAAATATAAATCTTAAAATTTAAAATTTATAAGTATTTAGTTTTAGGTTAAAATTTTAATTAAATTGAGAGATTCGAGATTAGAGTTTAGAGTTAACAGTATTATTAGAATTTGGGGATATGATTAGGAGTTAGGTCTGATTATATGATGATTCGGGAGTAAGAATCAGGGTTAAGGTTGGTCAGGTTAGGGTTCACTAATGTAATTTTATTTAGGGTTAGGAGTTAGAGATTAGGTTAAGATTAGGATTAGGGTTAGAATTTAATTAGAGTTAGGGTCGGATTAGAGTTAGAGTTGGATTAGGATTATTCGCTAGGAGTTAAGGTTAGGAATTAAGATTAAAGATTAGGGTTAGGATTATGGTTAGGGTTAGGATTAAGGTTAGGGTTAGGTTTTATTAATTTTATTTAGGGTTAGGGTTAGGAATAGGATTAGGGTTAGGGTTGGGATTATTAATCATAATCCTAATTGAACCTTAACCCCAATCCTAATTCTATATCTAACCTTAACCCTAACCCTATATCTAATTGAACCATAATCTTAATCCTAATTGTAACCCAAATTGAACTCTAATCCTAACCCTAATTCTAATTGATTTCTAACCCTAATTAAATGTTAATGTAGCCTAATTGTAACTCTAGTAATTAAATCCTAATTGAGTGATAAGCCTTATTATAATTATAGTTGTAACACTAATCCTAGTTAATTTGTAACCCCAACCCTAACCCTAACCCCAAAATTTAAGTTAAAACTTTAACCCTAATTGAACATCAATTTAACCCTAACAATAATTGAATCTTAACCCTAATTAAAGCTTAAACCTAACACTATTCAATCCCCAACTCTAAACCTAACCCTAATTGAATTCTATCCCTAAACTTTATCTTAACTCTAACCCTATCCCTAACTATAACCAAAATTGTAATTTGAATCCTGACCATAATTCTCACTCTAGTACTCATAATTCTAATTTTAATAGTAACCCTAAATCTAATAGCTACCTTAATTTTAACTATATTATGAATTGAACCCTAACCTTAACTAAAATCTAACTTTAACTTACTCCTAACTATAATTTGAACCCTAACCCTAAACCTAACCTTTACCCCAAGTTTTATTTTATAACCCTACCTTAATTGAACCCTAACCCTAATTTAATCCTAATTTTAATTGATCCATAGCCCTAACACTATCCCTAATTTAACCCTAACACTATCATGGACAACAATTGGGGGTTTTCCCCTAGTAAATTTATAATATTTCAATTTTATTTAGTTTTTTAATTTTTCAATTTTAAATGCATTTATTTTGAATTTTTTTAAAAATACAATTGTTTCTCATCCTTTTATAATTTTATTTCTATTCTATTATTAAAAATATTTTAGAATGACATCAAAGATTTTTAAATATTTTTAGTTTTAAGTATCAATTTACAGTAAATCTAGAATATTTCTTTTATATTTAAGATTTTAAAATTTAGAAACTCTAGCTTATATTAATTTAGAAACTTATCTTTTTATATGCAATAGTAAATTTAGAATATTTCTTTTACACTTAACTTTAATTTTTAAAAGTTGAATTGTGTAATTTGAGAATGGGCATTGTATAGTTGCAAGATTATATTTAATATATTTTTTTGGATTATCATAATATTCAATATATCCATTTCAAATATACACTTTTAAATATTTCAATTCTCAAACATTTATATTTGATTATGCATTTTAAATTAAGACTAATTTAATTGAAGATGTGATTCAAAGTCTCACAATATTAGCATATGTTTATCTTTCTATTATTATTTTGATTTTCAATTTATTTATTTGATTTTTTAATTTATTTATACTAAACATTTTCAAATCTTTGTGATTTATCTTTGATTTTGATTTTGTTTTTTGTTATTTCATCAAATATCTTTGATTTTGATTTTGTTTTTTTGTTATTTCATCAAATATTTTGATTTTGATTTTGTTCTTTGTTTGATTTTTTTGTTTGATCAAATCTCTTTGTTTTGATTTTTTTTGTTTTATCAAATCTCTTTGTTTTGATTTTTTTTGTTTCATCAAATCTCTTTAATTTTTTGTTTCATGAAATCTCCTTAGAATATTTGTTTTATACTTAATTTTTTAAATTTTAGAAACTTCTTTTTATGTTTTTAGGGATTTTAGAATATTTTTTAAAAAATATAGAATATTTATTTTATACTTAATTTTTTTAATTTTAGAAACTTCTCTTTATGTTCTTATGAATTTTAGAATTTTTTATTTTATTTTATACTTAATTTTTTATATTTTTGAAATTTCTTTTTATGTTCTTATAAATTTTAGAATATTTGTTTTATACTTAATTTTTTTAATTTTAGAAACTTCTGTTTATGTTCTATGGATTTTAGAATATTTGTTTTGTACTTAATTTTTTAAATTTAAAGCTAGTTTTCAACCTTTTTAAAATTCATAAGAACATTGAAAAATATTCAAAGATGATAAAAAAACCACCTACACAATTACAAATTGTTTGAAAAGATAATATCATCTATTTCATTTTTTTGCACATTTCTGAAGTAGACACGTTAAATATAAAAGATGAGAATATCAATTGATACATTTGCAGATTGACTTTAAAAGAATAAATATATTTCAAAATGAACAGTGAAAAATTGTTATAATGATTAAAATATTGTAAATATGGTGTTTGCAAAAAACATTTTTGATTCTATCTATATTTATGGAACTGTGTTTGTAATTGATATTATTTATGTGTTTATAGAAGCTTTTGCCAAATAGAAGAACCAAGGGTTTCTGTTCCTTTTGTCCAAGCCCTCGCATCTCCTCTCCACGAATTGTCCCCTGAGTGAAATAATTTCATCTGCACTCTGTAGCCCTGCAGACCAAACAGAGATGTATCATATGTCGAGATTTCCAAAGAAATGTTTTATGATGTATCTCATATGTCAAAATTTCTAAAGAAATGTTTTATAGATTCCCCTATTAAAATTCAAAGTAGTAAATATAAATTATTAAATTTCCCCTATTAATTTCTATCTTAGCTCTGAATATCTCCAAAGTGAAATAACAACCCACGCTCCACACACTGTTTCTATCTTTCTATTCTTTGTTTTAGCTTCTGCTCATGCTGCCAGGACTAATAACGTGTATCTTCTCTTTTTTCAAATCTGGAAGCATGCACAAAGCATATGGACAATTCAAAATGGCATGAATTTCAAAATATGAACAAATATTGAGAATCGTTGCTTACCGAGGATATCGTCCAGCAGATGCTCCAAGAGAGCTCCTGCATTCCTTTGGCTAGTGAAGTCAATCGCTACAGCATAATACGTCTTAGCCAGCTTCAAAGAATGATATGCAAGTAAAACAGAATAGAGGAGTCTTGACTGGAGAGGACCCTTGAATTGACATACAGATCTTTTCCTAGGTTATCGAGCAGTCTGTCAGAATCGCCAAAGAACAAAGCCACATCTTTGCTCACAAAGTCTAGATTGCTCTTGTCGCTGCGGCTGTGTAAATTGCTCATCCAGAAAACCCTGAACACAAACTGAAAGTTAAAACACGATTGAACCAGTTTTAAAGTAAATCCAATTGAAACTGACAAAATAAAGCCAAACCTGCGTAGATTGCTATCGGCAAGTAGTATGGATGGCAAGTTATCTTCCAGAGCAGACGAAAATATGTATTTCCGAAATCAAAAACCATATATAACGCCATTTGCATAACAGGGGCCACACTGCCACCCACGATATTTGAAACGGTTTAGATGCTAGCTTTATCGTACCATTGGCAGACCCTTCAACTCCATCGGTTACTCTTCCTCTTCCGCTCCTCCACTATCCACGGTGACTCTTCGACTGTTCAACTGCCCACTACTTGCATCCACTTCCATCAGTTACGTTTGCATTCTTTTTTATGTACACAGGGTCTTAAACTCTTATGTGACTGTAGAACGCCTCTCGGCGTAATAATTAGGTTATTTTATTTTTTAATTTTCTTTAAAATAAAATATTTTTTAAATTCGAAAACCTATGAATATATTAAATACTATTAAAAAGTTAATTTAAATGTTTTATTTAAATATAAATATTCTAATATTTTATTTTAATTATATTCAAAATTATATTTAATATTTTATCTATTAAAATTAAACTTATTTTTTAATATAAATATAAATATTCTATTTCTAAAAATAAAAAATAGAATATTTTGTTTCATATAAAAAATTTATATTATTTTTTGAAAAATATTAAAAATAGAATATTTATATTTATATAAAAATAATTTAATTTTTATTATATAAATATAAATATTCTATTTCTAGAAATAAAAGAATAGAATATTTTGTTTTATATAAAAAATTTATATTATTTTTTAAAAAATATTAAAATAAACATTAATTTTGTTTATATATATATAACATAATTACATTAACATAAATTACTAGGCTATAATACACATAACACAATGATATATATTAATTTTGTTTATTATTTATTTTTCTATGTATTTTCAAATGTTCGATAAATTTGTCGAGTTATTGTCGAGTCTAAGTTTTTCAACTATGATTAAAATAATGATTTAAAAAAAAAAAATTAAAAACAAAGATTTACATAGTTAAATTTAAAGTTTAATATAAATATAATATATTATATTATTAAAATTTTAAGACTTCCTTTAGTTTAGATGAGTTTGAGCATTTGGGGTCCCTGTCCGACAATTCCAGTGATGAGGAGATTGGCATGGAGCTTGGAGTTGGAGATGATTAGATCATTAGAGGCATTAGGCCATTAGCTATTTAGTATTTTGTTTTTGAAGTTTGAAGTTTGAACACTGTTGTGTTGATAACTTGATACTTGATTGTAATTGTGAATCATGACTATGAAATTATGAAACAACTAGCTCTCGTTCCAATCACAATGTCTATTAAGTTACAAGTATATTTTCATTTTGATTTTCATCGTTTCAATGTTCACTAGTTCAATGAAATCATTACAATGTGTTTAAACTCTAAAATTTACTTATTCCTTAGGCTTTTATAGTTATACATCTTTTTATAATTAATTTTTCAAGTACTATATGTATTTCAATGCACCGCTCCCTCGCCGCCCCCCAGCGTCCCAAGATTCAGCAGCCCCAGCCCCAAACCCATTCCTGTTGATCCCAGGTCCAGGTGAAACTCCATGGGGACTATGTTGGGTACCTATTGATAAAATGCTTTGCAAAATCTAATTCATAACAAATAAAGAACTATTGATCACTAAATGAAGTACCTAATGGTTAAGTTATCAAGGTGATATCTAAATTCAACTAAACATTGATAAGTCATTACTATATAATACCAAAACATTAAAAAAGAGGGTAATTATTCCTCTAACTATACTATTTACTAACAAATACATCACTTTACAAGAGAATAATAGAGAGAAATAATTAGCATATGGAAGATATAGATAGAGTACCCTTAAATTTATTTCATAGGGTGAGGGTATAAAAGGTATAAAGTGGGATTGCAAAGTATCATAACATGACAAAAAGACTACGTGGAAAAATAACTTATTTGATCTATTGCACAATAGGGCACATGTACTACTTAAACAAATAATTAAATGACAAAGAACTATGAAAGAATGTTAAAATGAAATAAAACAACTTAGGTACTTTCAGACAAAATGAATTGGCATACTAAATTTAAACACCCACAGCTTACAATTATTGAAGCAGATTTTTTGAGGAAATTTGAGGGTTTTCTTGAAGCAGATTTGATGTTTTCTTTTGCAAGAAATCACAGATTTTTGCAGACCTATTCATGCACATGTTTGTGGGTTGAGTTCGTGATCTGATCTCGGCAATCTTGAAGAATATTTCTGAAGATTTGAAGAGTTTTTGAAAAAAATTCTATAAAAAATTTGCCGTTTTTCAAAGTTTTTTGAAGATTTTATAAAAAAATATTGCTCTTTCAGAAGTCTTTTGAGGACTTTTACTGAAAAAATCTTGCTAATTTTCAAGATTTTTTGAAGATTTATTCTTAAAAAATCATGCTTTTCCAGAGTTTTTTGAAGATTTTTTATAAGTTTTTCTAAAAATATCTTGCTTTTTTAGAGTTTTTTGAGGAGTTTTTTCTTTAAAAAATATTGCTTTTCTAGAGGTTCTTGAAGATTTTTTCTGAAAGACTTGCTTTTTCAGAGTTTTCAGAAGATTTTATCTAAAAAAATCATGCTTTTTCAGAGGTTTTTGAAGGTTTTTTCTAGAAAAATCTTGATGTTCTTGAGCCTCTTTTTAGACGATTTTTAATCGTGGGAGTTATGCCAACTGACCAAAAAATTTACTTTGTTTTTTGAGATTTTGGAAAATAGGAGGGATGGTTGCTTTGACCAATGTAATGTTGGAAAGTATGCAAAGGTTCAATGGAAAGAGTTATAATACCTGGAAGTAGAGAAAGTTCACAGTTTTCGAATGTAGGTGTCTAGATTTGATTGTTTTGTGCGAAAGGACTAGTAATCATGAGGCGGTTATGCTTCTCCAACTATCAACCATCGATAATATGTTTCAAGAATATCATGGATAAACATGGTTTAGTTAGTAGGATAATAGGGCCCTCACTATATACTGGCCTAATTACGACAAACAATCAAATGCAAACACTCGGCTTGGCATGGAATCAACAAGTTCCAGCGCTAAATGAAATTCCTCAGCCAGCTTATCAAGTATCGACACCAACAAATGAGTTAGGTCTCCACCCTGGGATGCCTTTGTCCCAGGAACAAGCAACACAGTCTGTTTATCTCCAAAACACAGTGCCACCAGCGAAAACTCAAGAGGAGAAAGAGGAAATGAAAAATTTAATAGAGCAAGTAAAAAGGCTATAAACTAAGGTGACTTACCTCATAAATCAAAAAAATTAGATCCAAGCTATGCAACAAACTTATCAAGCATATCAAGGTGCTAATTGAGGATATCAAAATAATCCTCCTAGTCATCAAGATACCCTTCAAGGATATAGTCATGAAAATAGTCATGGGTATAGAAACAAAAATCAAGGATTTCAGAAGAGACCCTGGAATATAGGCCCTACGAATGGAGGTGTTCCTTCGTCATTGGACAATCCGCCACCTCCTGAGAACCGTCCTATAGATAGAGTCTACTTGGTTGAGGCCGCCTTGTCAAGATGTTGAGCGCTCTGAGCTTCAGTGCCATGAATTCCAAGTTGCAGCTGATATTTTTAAGAGAGAAGTGAAGAATACAGAGGCCACAGAAAATCCTCCAGTCACAGGGTATGAATTAGTCCCAACGCCCCGATATGATCAGGCATTGATCTTGGAAGATTTCAACTTCCCGCCTGAGTTTCAAAGTTATACACCCACACCATTAATCACAAATTTCCACTAGCTTTAGCATATGGTACCATGGGGACGCCAGAGTTTCAAGTGCCTTCGGAGGCTCATGCCACGTATGCATCACCAGACAAGCCTCTTAGAAGAGATGGCTACATTTTTTAGCCTCCTAACAATAGCATCCTGGTAGAGGGAAGAAGGGAGGTGCAAAATTTCCAGTCAACTAGAGGTGGAGCTCCTAAGGTTTATCAGAGGAACTATCAACAGAATGAGGCTTTGACTACATCAATACCTCCAAATAATTTTACGACTCACCCACATCCAAATGTGAGCAATAATCCAAGTTTACCCAAAAATTCTTCAAAGTATAGGCAATAGAATGCAACACAAGGTAGAAGTGGGCAACAAACTACTCAGCAATCTGCTCACCAAGCTGAACACGGACATAAGGAGAACTCTCCTAGAGAAGATATCAAGAAGGCTGAGTTCCTACGTGTTAGAAGAATTCAAGAAGATAAAGGTTAGTCTCCCCCTCTATGAGTTGATGAAGATTTCGGAGTTTAGGGACACTCTTTTGGAAACTTTAAAAGAAACTCCTACCATTAGAAGTACTTCCCAAGAAGCACATAATGTACCAAGAAATACTCATGTAGTCATGCAGTCCCGTCCTGCACAAAACACGAACGTGGTATAGGATGTGCCCCAGATGTCCTATAATGCTTGAGAGGCTCAACAACAGTCTCCAAACTTTGTGGGCATGGTACAAGATTCTTCAAATGCTTCTGAGATTGAGGAGAGAGCTCAACTTGATGCTCCCGCAGAACAAAAATTAGAGTTCAAAGGAGGTTGTTCAAGATAATCAAATTCAATCGAGCAAAAAAGATGAGAAAAAGAATAGTGTGGCAGATGAAAGGAGAAAACCCGTAGTGTTTTATCAGGGGAAGGATGAACCAACCCCATTTCTTGTTTCAGTCAGGATTTTTGGAAAGCTGTTACATAATTGTTTGATCGATTCTGATGCGTCAAGTAATGTCATGCCTTTGAAGGTGTGTGAGAGGTTGGGTTTAATTCCACTCCAGACCACCAAGAAGGTGACTCAGCTGGATAAGACTAAAGTTCTAGTTGTGGGAGAATTGAATAACATTCATATGCAGTTGGCAGCAGATCCCAGAGTTTAGAGCTGTATTGACATATCAGTTGTCGATATACCTGATGGTTACGACATGCTGTTAAGTAGAGATTGGTCTAGAAAGTTAAATGGATACATTGCGACTGACTTCTCTCACATGTGGTTACCTTGGAGAGGGATTCCGAATCAGATAAAAGTTGAGAGCACACCATGACTCAGGTTAATGATCACGGAATATGGTGAGGACAATGAGATCTTGTTTGTGGAA
>VDFB02340194.1:0-59473 GCA_007258455.2 Sequoia sempervirens | reverse complement strand
CAGAGGATGGAAAATCGGACACTTACTATTTTTAGCAGGTTGGTACAGAGGAATTAGGGTTTCCTAAATTCAAGGGCAGGACAAGACAATCATGCAAAAGCAGCATCCAGCCACGACCACCACATTTCAGGCATTCAGCACGCGAGATTTGAAGACATTCTATGCAGTTACTATTTTTAGTAAGTTGCTAAAATAGCAGGTACAGACAGATATCAGGCATCAGTAGCACAAACACATCCTGAGGTTCAGAACAAAGCAAAATCCAGCCTTTTTGGAGCTTGAAATTAGCTTGAAGTGCAAAGTTGACAAACTTTCTAAAAATAGCAAATTAGGGTTAGCATGATCGAGTTGCCCTAAATCAGGCAAAGAGCATAAAATTCACTGAAATTGATAAATTTTCAAGTCCAGCCAGTGAAGAACGCCTTTAAAAGCTGAAGGTTGGTGGAAATTCTCTAAGCACTTGAAATTTGAAGTTCACAGGCCAAATGCACCATGAGAAGCTGAAGATGAGGCTCCAGGAAATATTCTAAGTCCTTCAAATTTGAAGCTCACAGGTCAAAATGCGCCCTTAGCTTGCAAAAGGTTGAAAATTTCTAAGTCATGAAAACTTGAACCTCAGGGCTCCAAATGCGCCTTGCTTTGCATGAGAGGCTCCAAGAAATATTCTAGGTATTCAAAATTGAAAGCTCAAGGTATGAATGCGCCCAGGGTCAAGGAGAGAGCCTGAAAATATACCAAGGCATGGAGATTTGAAGTAGATGCTCTTAAATGCACCCTTGCCTTGAGAGATTGAGTTGAAATTTTTTCTAAGTATCTAAAACTCAAAGTTCACCCCTCCAGATGCGCCTTGAAGAAGAGAGGGTAAAATTTTCCTAAGTGTTGATAAACTGGAAGCTCCAAGGGTAAAATGCGCCCTTGACTTGGAGGAAGCTATGAAGAAATTTTTCTAAGCGTAAAAGTTGGAAGCTCAAGCCCCCATTTGCGCCTAAGGAGAAGAAGGCACTTAAGAATTTTCTAAGTGTTTCAAATTTGAAGAAGGACCCTCCAAATGCGCCCTGGCTTGATGAGATGAGTTAAAGAAATGCTAAGGAACTCGAATTAGAAGCACAAGGTCTAAAATGCGCCCTTGAAGCTAAGTGGAGAGTAAAGTTCTTCTAAGTGTTGAGAATGAAAGCTCAGAGGTGGAATTGCGCCCAAGACAAGAAGGAGGTGATTGTGAATTGTCTAAGTATAGAAAACTTGAAGTATGCACCTCTATATGCGCCCTTGCCAAATGGAAGTCAGATGAAAGATTCTAAGTCTGGAAAATGGAAGTAGGAGGTCCCATATGCGCCCTTGAAGTGAGAAGAAGTTGGAAATTTACTAAGTATGTCGAAATTCGAAGCATGACCTCTTATTTGAGCCTTAGGCTAGAGAAGTAAGTTTAAAAATGTCTAAGTGTTTCAAATTGAAACCTCACCCCTCCATATGCGCCATCATGGAAGAAGTGGTTGAAAATATTCTAAGTTCTTAAAAATGAAAGCACAAGGGGTTATTTGCGCCCTAAGGAACAAGATGAATGAAAATTTTTCTAAGTATTGGTGAATGGCAGGAGGACCCCCTGGATGCGCCTGACTTGTGTGAGTTAGTGAAAACTTTTTCTAAGTACTTAAAATGAAAGCTCTACACTCCATATGCGCCCTACCTTGAAGAGAAATTCTTGAAGAATTTTCTAAGTAACAAGATGGAAGCACTACCCATGAATTGCACCCAAGATGAGAAGGAAGTCAGGAGATATTTTCTAAGTGTTTGCAAGCAGCAGGACAAAAGCTCAAATGCACCCAAGCTAGTGATGAAATAATACTTTTCTAAGTATAAATATTTAAATTCCACCTCTAGAAGAAAATACTCCCAAGTCTAATGTAGGGGATGAAATTTGCTTAGGCATGGATGAATTGGCAGTGGATGAGTCAGAAAGTGTCAGCTTCGTGAGGTTGATAAAAAAATTTCAAGTCAGAGCAAGGAAAATTCACCTAGAGATGAAGAATGAGGATAAATTTGATAGAGAAATATTTTTCTAAGGTTTGAAAATTCAAATATTAAATGTACCCCTTCGTTTGGAGACACATGAATTCGATGTTTTCTGGGGGAAATTTTCTTCTAGGTATTGGACGTTTGCGATGAGGAATGGATTTCAAAGTCTTCCATAGCTTGCCAGGAATTCCAAGGTGAAGATTTTTGATGGGCACCAGGTTGATGAATTTCCTGGGGAAAATTTGAGAAATTTTCTAAGGCAAGGAATAAATGATGTTTTTGAAGATAAAATGCCTCGGCAGATGAATTTTAAGTCGATTGCCTAGGTGAATTTGATTGAATTCTTCGTGGGACTAATCTTCCAGAGTCAGAGATGAACGAAATTGAGCATCAGAGCTCCAACTGGTGAAGTAAATTCCTTGAAGATGATGCAGTTGAAGCTAACACTCTCGAAAGATGATTTTAAAAGTGCGTCTCTTAAATACGCCCCTTAGGGAGTTGAAATTTTGTCTAAGGCATTGAAATTTGATGCACAGGTGTTATATGCCCCAGCCTACAGATCATGAAGAAAGTAAAGTTGGCTAGAGGAAATAGATGAACCCTTGGAAGTTAAAGGTAAGTAAGGTGAGTTTATATTGTAAAGTGTTTTGATGTCCTTCTCTATGATTGTTTTGCAGGAGGAATGACTTGAAGAGGTGGAAAGGATACTCCAAGACAACATTACAACCTCGAAGGAAGAAAGTATGTGCCCAGCTCAAGTGACAAAGAAGAAATATTTTCAAAGCTCAAGATGGAAGAAAAGTGGAAACCCAAGCAATTCAAAGTTGAAGAACAACATCAAGAAGAAGATCAAAAACAGTGTGAACGCGTTTCCAGACGGGAATCTTTTGGATGATGGACATTAATGGCTCATTTATTACCCCACTCTCCTTTGTGGCAGTTTTTAGGGTGAATCTTGTTAGGGCTGAGGTGGCATAATCTGGGCCATCCAGTCGATTGTAATCTGAGCCGTCCACTGGACTTGGCCAGCTATATAAAGGGGGAGTCCCCCTCATTTGTACTTTCATGAGATAGTGGAGTTAGACAGTAGACATAGAGTAGAGGGACAACTTAGAAGTAGCATAGCATAGATTGATAGAGTAGTTTGAAGGAGGAAAGTTTTTCCTTTAAAACTTTGTAAGAAATTGTTGTGAACACTCTCCCAATAAAAAGAATTTTCATTGATGGTGAATTTCGTCTTTTGTTGTGAGTAGCTAGCAAGGTTTCTTCGTCCTTCTACTTCAAGTAGGATTTTAGAGTAAAGTAGAATAAATTTCACTTCATGCAAGCACTAGATAGTAGTTGTGGAATGTGGCCTTCAATTTGAGCAAACTCCGTCTATCCATACCACTAGTGCGTTCGCTGATGGCGAATGTGCCTTGTGTGGTCAACTGGACTATCGCGTACTTAATTTTGATCATGATTTGTATGTTTGTATGCATCGTTGTGATAGTATTTTCATGCTAAGTTGTGATCTGAACACTTTGAGCTACTCCTTTGAAGATTGCACCAGTTCTGTGGAAGCTGTCCGAAGTGAGGCAAAACAGAGCTTGGTTGAAGCTTGTGAGAATTGATCGCCATCTCCCACGCCTTAGAATAGATTTAGACTCTCTGAACCCTGCAACCACTTTAAATTCTGTACTTTCTGGTTAGAATAGGAAACCCGTGCTCCATTGATAAATCTGTCAAATTGTGGAAACCCCTTCCTCTACTGTTGAATAATTTCGTAAGTCCCCTTGAAATACCAGCAAATCACATCGAGCCAACTGATCCTATTCGCACTGAAAGAACCTTAGAGTTGAATGCACGAACTCTCTCGCAATCTTAGCGTGCTAGATACTTTTACCAAGAGAGAATAGGGTAGCCGTTGGCAACTTTCTTCTGCGTTGGTGCGGTTACGAAAAACACATCAACAGATAGGTTGTTACAACACTCTTCCTCACTATATATGACCTTTTGATACTGGTGCTCTCTTTTCTTCACACTTCTTCACTTCTAGATTCACTCACATACATTCAAATCTATTACAATGCACTTGAACATTTGAAATATATACATGACATTACATTAACTCTCTCCCATGTCGGCCAGGGATCCGCAAAAACCCAGGATGACATAAGGTGGACCTAAATTCAATTACATGAAACATGTAATTGTAAAGACTCAAGTAGGTCTCTCTTAGAAATTTCTTTTCTTTTAGGTTTAAATTGCTTTAAATTAGTTCTTTCTTTCTTCATCTTTACTTCTTTTTTTGACAAGAAGTTAATATCTTTAAGTCAATCTAAGTACTCAAGAGCTAAAGTAGCCAATTCGGGTTAAAGTGTCCAAATAAGACAATAAAAATCAAGGCCAATACAAGCTCTTCTGTCCTCAAGCGTATAAGTGCTCAAAGAGACTATACCTCTATCCAAATTGGTTAGGAAAACATAATATTCATACAAATTATAAGAGGTCAAACAAACCATACCTCTATCCAATACGGGAGAGGAAAACATAATAGCCATACGGGCTTATAGGACAGGAAACAATGAGTTGCTCTAGCTAGAGACTTTGACTCATCAGGACCAATTGAGTCCTAACTCACCTACAAGAGATATAACAATACACCCATATATTTCACTGAGGATCTTCATAAGTTTTAAATAAGTAAAAGTCTCATACTCTCCCTCGAATTTTGGGCAACCGACCAAGTACAAGACTACTCCACCCAAGGGATTTTTTTGAGTATCAATACTATTTTAATATCTAAATTTATCTTATCTTTGTTTACAAATTCTATCTCATATTTAATCGATGAATATTATAAAATATGACAATATCCTTTGTACCTGAGTACTGGAGACATCCTTCATCTTCCAGACTGTCTACATACCCTGTATCCATAGGATCAAGATACTAAAGGATTTATTATGTGTGATGAATATGTAGTTTTGGTTTCTAATCTATGTTTAATGTAACTGTGTGAGTGGGCATGCAACCTTTTCTAGGGGTCGGGTTTGTCGGATGCGACCCACTCAGGTGTATCAAAGACAAAAACCTATTTAAAATATCTAATTAACAAAAACCCTCCAATGGGATGTTTGTTGTAGAGTCTATTGCATGTTTTCATGTTTACCTAAAACCTAAATTTGGTTTTCTTTATTTAATAATTCATTTCGTTTTTCATATGGGCACATAATTCCCATTACCTAAGATTTCTCATCAAAATAAAGAAATACCATTTATGTATTCTAAATTTTATATCAAAATAAAGAAGATAAATCATGATAAACATTTAAATACATGATCAACAAAATGTTTTCTCAAAAGATACCATACTAACCTTTGATTGATGCTGATCTACAAGAATTTCCAAACACACTAGTAATCCATGTCATTCCTAAACCAAAACCAAATATCTAACCCATATCAATTTATTCATGTGAGGTAGCACTATCAATAGGACCAATATTTCATTTACTAGATTCACAACATGAATAAAAATCATTTCTAAATATTCCACCCTGGTAATATTTCATTTACTAGGCTCACAACATGAATAAAAATCAAATCTAAATATCCACCCCGGTAATAGAGCTCATTGTGCACCACATATGGTCCCTTGGGTCCTTTCACATTCATACGTGAAGTCACAATTATTAGTCTAAAAATTTCAATAAGTATATTTCCCTAAAGGTTTTCCCACAACGTTTATCTTTTATGGATTAAACTCATGCATGGGTTGATGGATTATTAAGAATTCCTTTACTTCTCTAAACATAAAATTCATGTATCTTATTAATCATTCCTAGCCCCATTGTATGGGTTTGCTTCATAGTTTAATATGTAATACCTTATATAAACCTTTTTACTATATATTTTTCTATATTACTACTCTTTAATCTTGATGAATATTAAATACATAATGAGTCAATTCTATTAAATATCTCCTTAATAATTAAATTAGACTATTCGTAATCCATTCATTATTAATTGGGTACCATAGTTCCACGGGGATGCGTCTCACCCAAAAAATGAGCTGTCTCGGAGACGGGGACATTTCCGAGACGCGGGGACGTCAAGGAAACGTCCCCCTACCGTCTCCCTATCCCTCCGTCGTCTCCTGGACGTTTCCTTCAAAAGGAGACTTCGTTGCGTCTCGGAGTCTTATGGGTGTCTCCAAGATTCCAAGTTTCCCACGTCCCCTATTAAAATCATAGATGAGAAACGCGCCCTAAACTTGCAGAAATCGCGAGTAATCGCATGCCTGAAAAGGCCGCGAGTTAATTGCATAAAAAATCGCAGCCACATTTTTTGTAAAATGCGCAGCGATTTAGGTTAATAAAACATGCCAAAAAGTGTGTATTTTGGGACAAAATCCGCTGAAATTGAAACATAAATCTGCGAAAGGGTAAATCATGGACGTTTAATTTTGTTTCAAACCCTTCCTGAACACGATTTAGACAGGATTTATAGCAAGACAGGACACGGCGAAGGCACAGGAGGGCACACGATTTATCAGATTTATTTTTAACAGTGTCGGATTTGGAGGGATTCACTGTTAATTTTTTTTTCATTGTTTTGGTATTTTTTGGGCATGTCGTCCAATACTGTTGTTTCTGCGTTTCTTTAAAACCTACACAAGAGCTTTTAAAAAAAAGCATTTCCATAAGTTTTCTTCGAATGATTTTTTTCCTTTCTATTTATATTATTTAAAAACTTCATTTTCTTATGTTCACGATTTTAACCTTTTCAAAATTTTAATGATATTTTTATTTTTATAATGTTGATTTAGTTTACATTGTAAAATATAACTAGCATATATATCTTATATTTAAGATATATAAATTACGAGATATATCGAGGCGTTTAATTTTTCAATTTAATACATCTATATTATTAAAGTTGAATGACGAAAATTAAACACCTCGATATATCTCGGCGTAATTTATATATCTTAAATATAAGATATATATGCTAGTAGCAGTCGCGGCGCAACATGTAATATCTTAAATAAAAAGTAAATTAATTTATATTTCTATTTATTATTATTATATATTTATTTTAAAATTATTATAATAATTAAAATATTTATATTTATATTTATATTTATTATATATTTTATTAGAAAATTATTTTATTATAAAATTATTATAATAATTAAAATATTCTAATTATTTATTTTTATTTATTATATATTTTATTATAAAATTGCCTTATTATAAAATTATTATAATAATTAAAATATTCTAATATCATCAAGGTTAGGATTAGGTTGAGGGTTGGGGTTAGTATTAGGGTACAGGAAAAGATTAGGGTTAGGGTTAGGGTTAGGGTTAGGGTGAGGGTTAGGGTTAGGGTTAGGATGAGGGTTAGGGTTAAAGTTAGGTTAGGGTTAGGGTCAGGATGAGGGTTAGGGTTAGGGTTAGGGTTAGGATGAGGGTTAGGGTTAAAGTTAGGTTAGGGTTAGGGTTAGGGTTAGGGTTAGGATTAAAATTAGGGTTAGGATTAGGTTTAGACTTATTAATTTTTGTTTAGGATTAGGTTTAGGGTTTTGGTTACGGTTAGGATTAGGGTTAGGGTTAAGGTTAGATTTAGGATTAGGGTTAGGATTAGGGTTAGGATTGGGATTAGGGTTAGGGTTAGGGTTACGGTGAGAGTTAGAGTTAGGGTTAAATTTAGGGTTAGGGTTTAATTAGGTTAAGGTTAGGGTTAGGATTGGGATTAGGGTTAGTGTTAGGTTAGGGTTAGGATTTAATTAGGGTAGAGTTAGGGTTAGAGTTTGAGTTAGGGTTAGGGTTAAATAATAATATTATTATATAAAATATTTTAGTATACTTTTAGAATTAGGGTTGGGCTAAGCTTGATTTGCAAACATTTACTAAATATTTTTTTAAAAAATTCAAGTATAAATCTTAAATTTGAATTTATAAGTGTTGGGTTTAGGGTTAAAGATTTTAATTAGGTCAAAGTTAGGATTAGGTTTAGGGTTAACATTATTATTAGGGTTGGGGATATGATTAGGGTTAGGGTTATGATTATAATTAGGGTCAGGAGTAAGGTTAGGGTAGGGTTAGGGTTAGGATCAGGGTTAGGGTTAGTTTTTATTAATTTTATTTAGGGTTAGGGTTAGGATTAGGGTTAAGATTAGGATTAGGGTTGGGATTTAATTAGGTTAGGATTAGGATTAGGATTAGGGTTAGGGTTAGGATTAGGATTACATTTAGGGCTAGGGTTAGGGTTAGGGCTAAGATTAGGGTTAGGGTTAGGATTATGGTTAGGGTTAGGATTAAGGTTAGGATTAGGTTTTATTAATTTTATTTAGGGTTAGGGTTAGGAATAGGATTAGGGTTAGGGTTGGGATTATTAATGATAATCCTAATTGAACCTTAACCCCAATCCTAATTCTATATCTAACCTTAACCCTAACCCTATATCTAATTGAACCATAATCTTAATCCTAATTGTAACCCAAATTGAACTCTAATCCTAACCCTAATTCTAATTGATTTATAACCCTAATTAAATGTTAATGTAGCCTAATTGTAACTCTAGTAATTAAATCCTAATTGAGTGATAAGCCTTATTATAATTATAGTTGTAACACTAATCCTAGTTAATTTGTAACCCCAACCCTAACCCTAACCCCAAAATTTAAGTTAAAACTTTAACCCTAATTGAACATCAATTTAACCCTAACAATAATTGAATCTTAACCCTAATTAAAGCTTAAACCTAACACTATTCAATCCCCAACTCTAAACCTAACCCTAATTGAATTCTATCCCTAAACTTTATCTTAACTCTAACCCTATCCCTAACTATAACCAAAATTGTAATTTGAATCCTGACCATAATTCTCACTCTAGTACTCATAATTCTAATTTTAATAGTAACCCTAAATCTAATAGCTACCTTAATTTTAACTATATTATGAATTGAACCCTAACCTTAACTAAAATCTAACTTTAACTTACTCCTAACTATAATTTGAACCCTAACCCTAAACCTAACCTTTACCCCAAGTTTTATTTTATAACCCTACCTTAATTGAACCCTAACCCTAATTTAATCCTAATTTTAATTGATCCATAGCCCTAACACTATCCCTAATTTAACCCTAACACTATCATGGACAACAATTGGGGGTTTTCCCCTAGTAAATTTATAATATTTCAATTTTATTTAGTTTTTTAATTTTTCAATTTTAAATGCATTTATTTTGAATTTTTTTAAAAATACAATTGTTTCTCATCCTTTTATAATTTTATTTCTATTCTATTATTAAAAATATTTTAGAATGACATCAAAGATTTTTAAATATTTTTAGTTTTAAGTATCAATTTACAGTAAATCTAGAATATTTCTTTTATATTTAAGATTTTAAAATTTAGAAACTCTAGCTTATATTAATTTAGAAACTTATCTTTTTATATGCAATAGTAAATTTAGAATATTTCTTTTACACTTAACTTTAATTTTTAAAAGTTGAATTGTGTAATTTGAGAATGGGCATTGTATAGTTGCAAGATTATATTTAATATATTTTTTTGGATTATCATAATATTCAATATATCCATTTCAAATATACACTTTTAAATATTTCAATTCTCAAACATTTATATTTGATTATGCATTTTAAATTAAGACTAATTTAATTGAAGATGTGATTCAAAGTCTCACAATATTAGCATATGATTGTTTATCTTTCTATTATTATTTTGATTTTCAATTTATTTATTTGATTTTTTAATTTATTTATACTAAACATTTTCAAATCTTTGTGATTTATCTTTGATTTCTTTTTATGATCAAATATATTTGATTTTGATTTTGTTTTTTGTTATTTCATCAAATATCTTTGATTTTGATTTTGTTTTTTGTTTCAAATTTTTTTGTTTGATCAAATCTCTTTGTTTTGATTTTTTTGTTTGATCAAATCTCTTTATTTTGATTTTTTTTGTTTTATCAAATCTCTTTGTTTTGATTTTTTTTTGTTTCATCAAATCTCTTTAATTTCTTGTTTTATACTTAATTTTTTAAATTTTAGAAACTTCTTTTTATGTTTTTACAGATTTTAGAATATTTTTAAAAAAATATAGAATATTTATTTTATACTTAATTTTTTTAATTTTAGAAACTTCTCTTTATGTTCTTATGAATTTTAGAATTTTTTATTTTATTTTATATTTAATTTTTTATATTTTTGAAATTTCTTTTTATGTTCTTACAAATTTTAGAATATTTGTTTTATACTTAATTTTTTTAATTTTAGAAACTTCTGTTTATGTTCTATGGATTTTAAAATATTTGTTTTGTACTTAATTTTTTAAATTTAAAGCTAGTTTTCAACCTTTTTAAAATTCATAAGAACATTGAAAAATATTCAAAGATGATAAAAAAACCAACTACACAATTACAAATTGTTTGAAAAGATAATATCATCTATTTCATTTTTTTTCACATTTCTGAAGTAGACACGTTAAATATAAAAGATGAGAATATCAATTGATACATTTGCAGATTGACTTTAAAAGAATAAATATATTTCAAAATGAACAGTGAAAAATTGTTATAATGATTAAAATATTGTAAATATGGTGTTTGCAAAAAACATTTTTGATTCTATCTATATTTATGGAACTGTGTTTGTAATTGATATTATTTATGTGTTTATAGAAGCTTTTGCCAAATAGAAGAACCAAGGGTTTCTGTTCCTTTTGTCCAAGCCCTCGCATCTCCTCTCCACGAATTGTCCCCTGAGTGAAATAATTTCATCTGCACTCTGTAGCCCTGCAGACCAAACAGAGATGTATCATATGTCGAGATTTCCAAAGAAATGTTTTATGATGTATCTCATATGTCAAAATTTCTAAAGAAATGTTTTATAGATTCCCCTATTAAAATTCAAAGTAGTAAATATAAATTATTAAATTTCCCCTATTAATTTCTATCTTAGCTCTGAATATCTCCAAAGTGAAATAACAACCCACGCTCCACACACTGTTTCTATCTTTCTATTCTTTGTTTTAGCTTCTGCTCATGCTGCCAGGACTAATAACGTGTATCTTCTCTTTTTTCAAATCTGGAAGCATGCACAAAGCATATGGACAATTCAAAATGGCATGAATTTCAAAATATGAACAAATATTGAGAATCGTTGCTTACCGAGGATATCGTCCAGCAGATGCTCCAAGAGAGCTCCTGCATTCCTTTGGCTAGTGAAGTCAATCGCTACAGCATAATACGTCTTAGCCAGCTTCAAAGAATGATATGCAAGTAAAACAGAATAGAGGAGTCTTGACTGGAGAGGACCCTTGAATTGACATACAGATCTTTTCCTAGGTTATCGAGCAGTCTGTCAGAATCGCCAAAGAACAAAGCCACATCTTTGCTCACAAAGTCTAGATTGCTCTTGTCGCTGCGGCTGTGTAAATTGCTCATCCAGAAAACCCTGAACACAAACTGAAAGTTAAAACACGATTGAACCAGTTTTAAAGTAAATCCAATTGAAACTGACAAAATAAAGCCAAACCTGCGTAGATTGCTATCGGCAAGTAGTATGGATGGCAAGTTATCTTCCAGAGCAGACGAAAATATGTATTTCCGAAATCAAAAACCATATATAACGCCATTTGCATAACAGGGGCCACACTGCCACCCACGATATTTGAAACGGTTTAGATGCTAGCTTTATCGTACCATTGGCAGACCCTTCAACTCCATCGGTTACTCTTCCTCTTCCGCTCCTCCACTATCCACGGTGACTCTTCGACTGTTCAACTGCCCACTACTTGCATCCACTTCCATCAGTTACGTTTGCATTCTTTTTTATGTACACAGGGTCTTAAACTCTTATGTGACTGTAGAACGCCTCTCGGCGTAATAATTAGGTTATTTTATTTTTTAATTTTCTTTAAAATAAAATATTTTTTAAATTCGAAAACCTATGAATATATTAAATACTATTAAAAAGTTAATTTAAATGTTTTATTTAAATATAAATATTCTAATATTTTATTTTAATTATATTCAAAATTATATTTAATATTTTATCTATTAAAATTAAACTTATTTTTTAATATAAATATAAATATTCTATTTCTAAAAATAAAAAATAGAATATTTTGTTTCATATAAAAAATTTATATTATTTTTTGAAAAATATTAAAAATAGAATATTTATATTTATATAAAAATAATTTAATTTTTATTATATAAATATAAATATTCTATTTCTAGAAATAAAAGAATAGAATATTTTGTTTTATATAAAAAATTTATATTATTTTTTAAAAAATATTAAAATAAACATTAATTTTGTTTATATATATATAACATAATTACATTAACATAAATTACTAGGCTATAATACACATAACACAATGATATATATTAATTTTGTTTATTATTTATTTTTCTATGTATTTTCAAATGTTCGATAAATTTGTCGAGTTATTGTCGAGTCTAAGTTTTTCAACTATGATTAAAATAATGATTTAAAAAAAAAAAATTAAAAACAAAGATTTACATAGTTAAATTTAAAGTTTAATATAAATATAATATATTATATTATTAAAATTTTAAGACTTCCTTTAGTTTAGATGAGTTTGAGCATTTGGGGTCCCTGTCCGACAATTCCAGTGATGAGGAGATTGGCATGGAGCTTGGAGTTGGAGATGATTAGATCATTAGAGGCATTAGGCCATTAGCTATTTAGTATTTTGTTTTTGAAGTTTGAAGTTTGAACACTGTTGTGTTGATAACTTGATACTTGATTGTAATTGTGAATCATGACTATGAAATTATGAAACAACTAGCTCTCGTTCCAATCACAATGTCTATTAAGTTACAAGTATATTTTCATTTTGATTTTCATCGTTTCAATGTTCACTAGTTCAATGAAATCATTACAATGTGTTTAAACTCTAAAATTTACTTATTCCTTAGGCTTTTATAGTTATACATCTTTTTATAATTAATTTTTCAAGTACTATATGTATTTCAATGCACCGCTCCCTCGCCGCCCCCCCACCGCCGTCCCCCCACCGTCCCCAAACTTAGCCCCCCACCCCCACGCCCCCAAAACCCGTCCCCTGCCGTCCCCCCGTCCCCGTCCCCGAAACTCCATGGAACTATGTTGGGTACCTATTGATAAAACACTTTGCAAAATCTAATTCATAGCAAATAAAGAACTATTGATCACTAAATGAAGTACCTAATGGTTAAGTTATCAAGGTGATATCTAAATTCAACTATACATTGATAAGTCATTACTATATAATATCAAAACATTAAAAAAGAGGGTAATTATTCCTCTAACTATACTATTTACTAACAAATACATCACTTTACAAGAGAATAATATAGAGAAATAATTAGCATATGGAAGATATAGATAGAGTACCCTTAAATTTATTTCATAGGGTGAGGATATAAAAGGCAGAAAGTGGGATTGCAAAGTATCATAACATGACAAAAAGACTACGTGGAAAAATAACTTATTCGATCTATTGCACAACAGGGCACATGTACTACTTAAACAAATAATTTAATGACAAAGGACTATGAAAGAATGTTAAAATGAAATAAAATGACTCAGGTACTTTCAGACAAAATGAATTGGCATACTAAATGTAAACACCCACAGCTTACAATTATTGAAGCAGATTTTTTGAGGAAATTTGAGGGTTTTCTTGAAGCAGATTTGATGGTTTCTTTTGCAAGAAATCACAGATTTTTGAAGAAGATTTTCGTAGACCTATTTGTGCACATGTTTGTGGGTTGAGTTCGTGATCTGATCTCAGCAATCTTGAAGAATATTTTTGAAGATTTGAAGAGTTTTTGAAAAAAAAATCTATAAAAAATTTGCCGTTTTTGAAAGTTTTTTGAAGATTTTATAAAAAAATATTGCTCTTTCAGAAGTCTTTTGAGGACTTTTACTGAAAAAATCTTGCTAATTTTCAAGGTTTTTTGAAGATTTATTCTCAAAAAATCATGCTTTTCCAGAGTTTTTTGAAGATTTTTTCATAAGTTTTTCTAAAAAAATCTTGCTTTTTTAGAGTTTTTTGAGGAGTTTTTTCTTTAAAAAATCTTGCTTTTCTAGACGTTCTTGAAGATTTTTTCTGAAAGACTTGCTTTTTAAGAGTTTTCGGAAGATTTTATCTAAAAAAATCATGCTTTTTCAGAGGTTTTTGAAGGTTTTTGAAGGTTTTTTCTGGAAAAATCTTGATGTTCCTAAGCCTCTTTTTAAATGATTTTTAATCGTGGGAGTTATGCCAACTGACAAAAAAATTTACCTTGTTTTTCGAGATTTTGGAAAATAGGAGGGATGGTTGCTTTGACCAATGTAATGTTGGAAAGTATGCAAAGGTTCAATGGAAAGAGTTATAATACCTGGAAGTAGAGAAAGTTCACAGTTTTCGAACGTAGGTGTCTAGATTTGATTGTTTTGTGCGAAAGGGCTAGTAATCACGAGGCGGTTATGCTTCTCCAACTATCAACCATCGATAATATGTTTCAAGAATATCATGGATAAACATGGTTTAGTTAGTAGGATAATAGGGCCCTCACTATATACTAACCTAATTACGACAAACAATCAAATGCAAACACTCGGCTTGGCATGGAATCAACAAGTTCCAACACTAAATGCAATTCCTCAGCCAACTTATCAAGTATCAGCACCAACAAATGAGTTAGGTCTCCACCTTGGGATGCCTTTGTCCCAGGCACGAGCAACACAGTCTGTTTATCTCCAAAACAGAGTGCCACCAGCGAAAACTCAAGAGGAGAAAGAGGAAATGAAAAATTTAATAGAGCAAGTAAAAAGGCTATCAACTGAGGTGACTTACCTCAGAAATAAGAAAAATTAGATCCAAGCTATGCAACAAACTTATCAAGCATATCAAGGTGCTAATTGAGGATATCAAAATAATCCTCCTAATCATCAAGATACCCTTCAAGGATATAGTCATGAAAATAGTCATGGGTATAGAAACAAAAATCAAGGATTTCAGAAGAGACCCTGGAATACAGGCCCTAACAATGGAGGTGTTCCTTCGCCGTTGGACAATCCACCGCCTCCTAAGAACCGTCCTATATATAGAGTCTACTTGGCTGAGGCCGCCTTGTCAGGATGTTAAGCACTCTGAGCTTCAGTGCCATGAATTCCAAGTTGCAGCTGTTATTTTTAAGAGAGAAGCGAAGAATACAGAGGCCACAGAAAATCCTCCAGTCATAGGGTATGAGTTAGTCCTAGCGCCCCAATATGATTAGGCATTGATCTTGGAAGATTTCAACTTCCCGCCTGAGTTTCAAAGTTATACACCCCCACCAGTTAATCACAAATTTCCACTAGCTTCAGCATATGGTCCCATGGGGATCCTAGAGTTTCAAGTGCCTTCGAAGGCTCATGGCACGTATGCATCACCAGACAAGCCTCTTAGAAGAGATGGCTACATTGTTTAGCATCCTAACAATAGCGTCCTGGTAGAGGGAAGAAGGGAGGTGCAACTTTTCAGTCAACTGGAGGTGGAGCTCCTAAGCTTTATCAGAGGAACTATCAACAGAATGAGGCTTTGACTACATCAATACCTCCAAATAATTTTATGACTCACCCACATCCAAATGCGAGCAATAATCCAAGTTTACCCAGAAATTCTTCAAAGTATAGGCAATAGAATGCAACACAGGGAAGAAGTGGGCAACAAACTACTCAACAATCTGCTCACCAAGCTGAACGTGGACATAAGGAGAACACTCCTAGAGAAGATATCAAGAAGCTCAGTTCCTACGTGTTAGAAGAATTCAAGATGATAAAGGTTAGTCTTCCCCTCTATGAGTTGATGAAGATTTCGGAGGTTAGGGACACTCTTTTGGGAACTTTAAATGAGACTCCTAGCATGAGAAGCACTTCCCAAGAAGGACCCAATGTACCAAGAAATCCTACTGTCGTCACCCAATCTTGTCCCGCATAGAACAAGAAACACAAGCATTGAAATTCGCTACAAGAAGATTGAAAATGCGCCTAAGGGGCATGACATACAAGAAGTTTCTAAGGCAAGAATTGAAGATGAGAACACCAAGGGCAATATGTGCCCAAGGGGGAGTGAGTTAACATGAAAATTTTCTTAAGGAATGGAAATTCTCCAAGACACACAGATGTTAAATGCGCCCATGATGAATCAGACCTTGGAAATCAGAACATGGAGATCAGCTAAGTGAAGAGAATTTACATTATAAAGTGTTTTGATGTCCTCCTCTTCATTTGTTTTGCAAGATGAATTCCGAGACCAAAGCATGATGACTTGAGGTGATGGAGCAAATACTCTAGGACAACATTACAACCTTGGAAGGAGAAAAGTTACATGTTTCAAATTCCTCCATGATGTCTCATTCGCCCCCAAACCATGAAGGGAGATATTGAAAGAAACAGCAAAGTGTTGAAATTCCTCCACAAGAATCTACATGCGCCCAACTCAAGTGAGGCAGGTGGCAAGGAAGAAATTCTCGAGTCCAAGAATAGAAAATCCTTCAAGAACAGGAATTGAGAAAAAGATGAAGGCTCAAGCGTTAAAGATCATCCTCAAGCACTAAAATGTTCTCAAGTGTAAGGAGGGGGACTGAACAAAAACTTCAGTATTAAAGAGTGACAGCGGAATGGATTGCAAAACAAAGTAGAGGAATTCTTCTCAAGTGTGAAGTCCTTCAATGACCCAAAAAATGTTCTCTAGCATACTTCGCACAACCCAAGATGCAGTGGCAGCAAGGAGGAAAATCACCATCAAATAGGAGACAGAAGTAGTCGTCTTGGAAGTTTAGATTGATAATGTTCCTACGATATCAATTCAAGAAGTTGAGGCTGGGATGATCAGATTGATCTAGTTTGCAGTCAAAGAGAAGGACAGTGGAAACGCCTTGTTGGATGATGACCTTCTAGAGGAAGATAGTGGGCATTAAATGCTCATAGTGGTCAAAGGGAGAGAGTGGGCATTTTGTGCTCATTTATTACCCCACTCCTCCACTTGCTAGCAGTTTTTAGGGCAGAATCTTCACTAGGGCTTATGTGGCTCAATCTGAGTTGTTCATTGTAATTTAATTTGAGACATCCGTTAGAATTGGCCAACTATAAAAGGGGCATCACCCCTCATTTGTACATCATTAGAAGATTAGAATAGAGGAGCATAGAGAGATAGCATAGCATAGATTGATAGAGTGATAGCATAGCATAGATTGAAGAGGAAGGAAAGTTTTCAAATTGAATGCTTTGTAAGAAGTTGTTGTGAACACTCCTATAATAAAAAGAGTTATCATTGCTTGTGGTTTCATCTTTTGTTGTGGGTAGCTAGCAAGATTTCTTCATCCTTCCAATTCGCCTAGAATCTTGAAGTAGAGTTTAGAGTAGAATAAATTCCATTTCATGTACGTAGATAGTTGTGGAATGTGGTGGTTGAATTAAGCAAGCTTCGTTAATCCATACCACTAGTGGGCTCATTGATGGGAGTCCGCCTTGCGTGGTCAACTGGAACAGTTTGGACTTAACTTCGATTATGATTTATATGTTGGTATGCGTCGTTGTGATGGTATCTTCATGTTAAGTCATGATCTGAATACCTCTAGTTACTCCTTTAAAGATTGCACCAGTTCTGTGGAAGCTTTCCAAGGTGAGGCGAAGCAAAGCTTGGTTGAAGTTTACAAGAGTTGATCTCCACGTCCCGCATTTAGAGTAGATCATAGCATTTTCTGATCCTTGCAGCCATTCAATTGAGTATTTTCTAGGTTAGTTTAGGAACTCGAGCTTCAATAATAAATCTTTCAAATCATAAAGACCCCCTTTCTCTTTGAATGAACAAATTGCATAAATCCCCCTTGAGATACCAACAAATCACAACGAGCCAACTGAGACTACGTTGCATAAAGGAACCTTGGAGTTGAATGCATGATCTTTCTCGCAATCTTAGCCTGTAGGAGATTTTGTTCAAGAGAGGTGTTATCACGGAATCTAGCAGTGCTCGTTCCACAGATAACCCCCCTACGAAACTTGTCTGTTTCCTAGGATTCGTGAAGTTCAAGTACGCATAACGAGGGTATTTTCATGCCACCTCGAAATGCATTCCCAAGTCTTTAATAGTCAATTCGAGCATTCCCCCTTGTTCGCCTCGCAAAGACCTTCGAAACGAGATCTTATGCGATGTTTCACTGTTCATACTTTGCAAATTGCGAAAAATGCAGTGGCACTGAAAAAGTGCGCTCTTGCCCTTGAAGCAAATTTGACTAAGTCTGGAAATGCAAGGGCGCTAAAATTTAGCACCCCTGCATGCAGTGAAATTCTAAAACATGCAAGGGCGTTGAATTTTAGCGCCATTACATTTTTCTTCAACACTTGAACTTTTTTCATGCTTCTGGCACGTTTCTTCATGTTTTCGCGTTTTTCGTCAATCGTGCCACTTTTCGTGCCTAAATTTATTGCACGACTTGAGTTAGGTTTTTAATTCTCATTTTCAATTAAGTGAATGAGTTCGCCATTTTATTGTTTAATTTTCATTTTATCTTCTTTTCCTCTTGCTGGGCGAATTGCACTTCAACTGCAAATCACGTTTTTGAAGTTTCGCCATTCTTTCCTCAGCAAATTTTCACGCCTTGGTTCTGGTAAGCCTTTTGCATTGTCTTTTTCTTATTTTCTGTATATGATCTAATGTTCATTATTTACATTTTTGAATCCTTCGCGTGTTGTTCCTCATTCGCGTTTTGTTCATTCACTTTCTTTCCATTCGCGTCCTCCCTTCTCCATTCGTGTTTTTCTTCTCCTTACGCAATGGAACCCTCATTCATTATTTTGAATACGTCTTTCTTACCTCCCTTCGCCATGTTCATTTTGATGCCCATTCCTTCTTTTCATTTCCATTTTCTTACCCTATGCATTCGCGTTTCTTCCCTTATCCTTCCTTCGCGTTTCTTTCCCTTTCTCCTCTGTGCGCGATGTCCCTTGGGAACTTATATCTATCCAACGTGTTTGTGTTGAAAGATCTTTGTTGCTCTCTTCATGCGTTATGGAGCGAACTTGGAAATCTCAAAAATGAAATGTTCTTGATAACATCTTTGAATGCGTATGCATTGATAATGAGACCTAGTCTTCAAAAGCTTTCATTCTACAAACATTTCATTTGCTAAGCTCAAGTGCCTTCGCCATTCCCTCTTACATTTGCATTTGACAAATTATCATGAAATTGCAAAAGCGCTAAATTTCAGCGCTGTGACATTTTGAAGATATCCAAAAAATACCTAACACTGGAAAGTGTAAGGGCGCTAAAATTTAGCGCCCTTACACCAAAAGCAATTTTCCAAGAATGTAAGGGCGCTGAATTTTAGCGCCCTTACACTTTTTTTAGACTTTTTCCAATTTCTTCCAAATAAACTTCATTTTTGACCAGTGCACTCCTAAGCCTCATTTTTCTGCATTTGCGCATCGTTTTGCGTGCCTTTCCATCCGCTTCATGAATTCTCATCCTTGTGCTCATTTTGCGCTTACCCATGTTTTCTAACAATTGGTGTTTGTTCTGGCTAAATAGATTGTAGTCTACTTTCAGAGATCGTTAAATCAAGAGTGCTTAGTGTTCCAGTTTCTTTTGATGACTGCTACGAAGCCTCCTTCTTCTTCGAAAGCAAAAAGCAAGATGAAGTACAAATATCAAGGCATCTATCCGCCAACTATGGTGCTTTCAAAAGTCGAAGAGATAAAGGATACAAAAGTTGGCCACCAAGACTTGGTTGACTTTGCAAAGTTGACAGAGACGAAGCCCCTCCCTGATTCAATGAGAGCAATCGTACACAGCAATCTCCACTTGGTGGCGATGTTCCCTACAGCTGCGCACAATACTGAGTTTGTCCTTCAAGTTGTGTCTCATTACATCCGAGAAAGCAGAAGTGTGATCGACTCTTCCGGGCACGAGATTCTGAGACTCGACCCCGACTTCTTTCATATTGTCTTCAAGGTCCCTCATATGGACAAATATATTGACATCTCTATATCAAAAGCACAGGAGATCTTTGATGCTGATCCCAATAAAGCCAAATAGTTGATAAATACTCAATGGCTCAAAAATCCTAGATCGTCTGTTTCTAGATGGCCGAAAGGACTCCTGAGAAGTGACTTCAAAGATGACGTCAAAGATATGATCACGTTTCTGAGCAGAGTGAAGGATTTGCCAGAATCATCCACCTTTCACGACTGGATGTATGAGTACATCAGGATCATAAGAAGGCAGAAGGTGCATATTGACTGGGGAAAACAAATCAGTGATGAGATGCACAAGCAGTTGATTAATGCTCCTTCTACATTGAAGTTCTACATGACTTCTTACCTGGTGTAGGCAACAACTCTGATGAGACAATTCCCAGGTCTATCTACAAAGGGGAATCGAATGATGGTGCGTGTGTATAGATATTTCTATTAGTTGGAGCTGAAGGAGAGCTTTCATCATTTCAGACGGGTCACTGATGCTTTCTTTGCGCCTCTACTCTTCAACTTTGATCCAGCTTTGGAGAGAAGGAGAGTATCTGATGAGGCTTATAAGGTGGTAAGTAAAGTTGGATGTATTTTTCTCCAATTCCCAACGTTTACTTACTTGAGAGTAGGTTGTTACACCGGTTGTCCCTACATGCTACCACGTTATCCTTCGGGTAAGTGGGTTCTCATGGAAACATGCAGAGCTGATGTCGTCACAGAAAGAACGAAGAAGCAACCACAAGCGTGGGTTCAAGTTCCCACTGACCATCGGCAGATATACTATCCAAATTGCACAAAAAGCTAAGTCTGTCTATGCTGAGATGCAGATCATGACCATCAAAACCTACAGGTATAGGTTTGATTTTGACTACCAAGATGTCAGAAAGAAGTTGCAAAAAGGTCACCAACACAGGTACCCTTTTGAAGAGATCTGGGCGGATTGCAGAGATGAAGAAGCCATTCGCAAAATGGACTATTGCAAATTGACAGTCCAACAAATCAGAGATCTTGGTATCGCTAACCTACCAGAGGATTTTGAGGATCCAGGTGATATCATGAACGCTGTCTATGATGAGCAAGGCATTGCTAAAAGGCCGTTGCCTGCAATATAGTGGTCTAGGAAAGAGGTTACTAGCATGAGAGAAAGGCTGAGACCAATCCTAGCCAACACGGAAGAATGGTTACATAAACATGGTCATGCAATGAAAAGTTTCAGGACAGACTGAAAAGGAGAAGAGTCCGAGGCAGAAGCAAGCCAATAGCAAGAACTCCGCGACAAAAACAAATCAGCAGCCGTTCCCACTTCTTCACGGAGAGGCCCTAGGATCAAGTTCACTGTTGGTAAGAAAGATACCCAGGCTGTCCAAGAGACAGAAATGACGGAATCTCATCCATCTCGCTCTAAGGGTAAAAAGCCCATTCTAGAGGAGGTAGATTCCAATGAAGAAGATACTTCAAGCGATCAATCCGCTGAAGATGAAGATTCAGCAGAAGCAGACTCCGATGCCGAAGAGGTTTCTGAAAGCGGACAAGAGTCTGATGAAGATTCTGAAGAAGGATCTGAAGGTGACTTTGAAGGTGAGCCAGAATCGGACAGACAAGAGGGTGATCAATAGGAACCTGGGCATGATGAAGAAAGAACTACTTCTCCTCCTGAGAATGTAGTTGAGGAAATCCATAGAACATCATCACCCGTGATTTCAAACGTTCCTCATACCCCTCCAGATTCAAGAAATCCTCCACCTCTTGTTCCCTCGTCACCTATCCCTACCACAAGCATTCCTACAGCCGAGATATCCCCTATCCCTGCAACATCAACCCAGCTTGATACTCCTTTAGTGACAAGCATCCATACGGTTGATATACTGTCAAGCCCACCATCGTCCATTCCTAGCTTGTCTTTGCCAACGTATGATATCACTTCTGAAAATGAATTCAATCGTTTCATGAATGAGTCAATGCGTGATCAACTCAATGTGTCAACTATAGGAGCAATGATGACAAATACTTCTCCAATTGTCACGATACCAATGGTGAGTTCAGATGTGACAATAACTTCAGAAGTGGCAATGGCGACTGAATTGACAGTAAATCCAGAAGTTCACACTTCTTTTCTTCCTCCTTGGCTAATATCTCAAGTGTCGGGCATAAAAGCAAATGATTTCTCCGAGGAGCTCGACCTTGAAGAGATAGTTCTTCCAAAGGCCAAAGGGAAGAAGAAGGCAAAAGTATACTCGAGGCTGAATGTTGATATGTCTGGCCACAAGTATGCTGAAATTGGCATACCACCGAATCAAGAAGGTGATGTCAATATGGAAGACTACACAGTAACAAAGGTCCAGCTTGGCAAGGTTACCAACGAAAGTGCAAAAGCCGATGCGCAAGTCACTTTGGATATCTTGGCAGGAAAGCTGGACAAAGTTGAGCAATCTCGTAACATGTACAAACAAAGGGCAGAGCATTATGCCACTGTTGTAAAGAGACTTGCCGGTTCTCCAAGTAATGCACAACCGTTGATAGTGGTGAATATTGAAGACCCAGCTGTCAAGAAAGCTGAGAAATTCGCCTCCAAATGCAGGGTGTTATATGACTTTGTTGAAAAGATCATTGAACACGGATCTCAGATAATTTTGGCTGCAGATGAGAAAACCATCATGTTGGCCAAGCTCACCATAGAGCTTGATAAAGAAAAGAGTGTACTTTCCCAGGAGCGTAGAGACATGGAAAAATGCCTTTTGTCATGGTCGGAAATGAAACAGGTAAAGCTCAGCAAATTGGTGGAGGTTGGGGTAATTCCCGACAAAGAAAAGTTTGTAGAGGTAAAAGAATCACTGAAACACAGGATTCAAGTGGTTCAATCTCTCATAGAAGATCTTCACCAAGTACAGGAAGATGTCGACGGGCATCGCACCATTCTTGACAAAATATCGAGAGAGTTGCTCGGGTCAACTTATAGAAGACAATCGTATCTTCCTACCAGCCCGCAGAAATATCGATCTTCAAAGAAGCCATCATGAATTTGATTAATGACTCAGCTTCAAGCTTGAACATCATTTGTGATACAAGGCTCACATTGGACAACTGAAGACGCATCTTGACAGGTGCAAAAGGTTCACTCATCTGCCATGAGATCGATCACGAGAATTCACACCATTATGGATTACCGTTGGTCCGGATGAGAAGTTCGTGTAGGAGACTAGGAGGAAATTTGAAGACTTCGCGCCCAATGCAAAGAAACGTGAAGCAGCCCCCTATTCTCCAGTGTTAGAAATTTTGTGCATCCCATTATGCATCTTGTAAATATTTCTCGACATTTTCGAATGTCATTTTGTAAAATGTAATTACACCAAGTCCAAAGATGTAATATTTTGAAAACAAATTACACTTTGACTTTGGTCAAAGTTAGGTGAGATTTCCTAAAATTGCTCACCTAACTCTCTCTAATTTTCTCAATCTCTTTCCTTCTTTTGCTCATCCCTCTTTCTATATAATGGGAGGGATTTTCATTGTAAATTTATCTTTTAGCCTTTTGCAACGAAGTGCTGCCCTTTTGTAAGCAAATTTGTGAAACTTTGCATTCATGCTTTGTGAATGAGATTCAATCAATAAAGAAAAGGATTGCAAGCCAAACTTTGCGTTGGATTCGATACTTTTGTAAGTTGATCTGATTTGGTAGTGATTAGTTCGAGGAATCTGAAAGACTCTAAGTAGTTGATGTAAACTTTGTGTTACATTTGTTATTTAGATTGCATTGTATTTCTTTTATCATTGGTTGAATGATCTATAAGACTTTGTGCTTATAATCATTCATGCTCTTGCATGTTCTTGTTGAATAATCTACAAGACTTTGTGCTTGTAATTACTCATACTCTTGGATACTTTGTCGAAGGATCTACAAGACTTTGTGCTTGTAATCGTTCGTGCTCATTGACGCTCTTGTTGGATGATCTACAAGACTTTGTGCTTGTAATCGTTCATGCTGTTTGAAGAATTGTTGCGTCTAAGAAGACTTTGTGCTTCTAACGTAGCAAACGGTATGTTTACGCAGATCCAACATTGATAAAGCTACGGAACGACTTTGTGCCTTCGTGAGCTTTCCCTTTTTAATTAATTTGTTTATTGTTAATTACTTCTGGTATCTCTATGCTTCGCTTTGACGAGATAGAGATATTGGCATTAATGCTAGTTGTTCATTTCAAGTTATCAAGAATTCGGAACTTCCAACATGTGAAGCATTGTAAACATCTTCTCTGAAAAAAGAGAGAAGGATGAATGTAACACACCCCCCACTCCGTGAATTTCGTGTACATTTTGTAATTACTTTTGTGATTTACTATTGTTTCTCTTAGCAGTAAGAAGGGCGCCTCCCCTTTCCGAGAGGAGAGATTCACATCTCACATAACTGTGGCTGAAGTCTAAGTTGTGTAATCTATCGAAAGCTGATTACATAATTTTCACCCAACAATTTTTTGGCGACTCCGCTGGGGAACCTACATACGCAATCTGAGCCTCACGCTGCGGATTGAAGTAGATAAGTTTCCTTTTTCTTGCTGTTCTTTTATATATTGTTAACTCTGTAACACCCTTTGTATTCAGATCTACATTCTGGCAGACCGAATATATACGAGAGGATTGAGGGCTCAAGGAATAATAGATCCACTCTTTGAAGAGTTGTTGCAACGTGACTTTCCATTTACTCTTCCACGAGCAAGGTCACCACTGCAGCGGGCTATAAGCTTCCCTCCATGTAGCCAAAGATCTCCGATCCCAGGTGTTTGGTCAGTTTATCGCAGACGTCCTGTTCAAGCATCTGTTGTGCAACCATTCATGGCCACATCACCTACAGGACCATGGGGAAATGCTTTTGGTCCCCTCCGTTTGACTCCACCTTTACACGAACTTCCTCGTGTATCCAGGAAGCATCTTCCAAAATTTCAAGGTGATGGCAAACAACACCCCGATGAGCACATATCCGCATTCTATATAGTATGCGGCATTCTTGGCATTGAGCACGAAGATGTTTCTGTAAGATTGTTCATTGAATCCCTTCAAGGGATTGCAGCCGAATGGTTTTTTACTCTTCCCAATGCTTCCGTCACCAATTGGGCCACTCTTCGCACTAAATTTGAAGAAAGGTTTAAGCCTGCAAAAGATTCACATGCTCTATTGGCGCAACTCACCACCATGCGTAAAGAAGCTCATGAGCCTATGCGCGAGTTTGTGGCGAAGTTCAATAAGTTGGTGACACGTATCCCCAATGATGCAAGACCAATGGATCATAACCTGAAATGCTTCTTCATCAACACCCAATTACCTAAGGTAAGTTTCTACTTGCGTAGGGAAAATCTTGTTAACGTTGCAGCAGTCCAGCAATTGGCTACCAGTCTGGAGGACGACATGATCCTTGCTGGAGAAATCAAGATGGGGACTAACGGAAATAAAAGGATGCAAGCCTCAGGATCTTTAGCATCCAATGCTAGTACCTCCACTGCCAGCTCAAATTTCACAGATCCCATGGTCCAAAGGTTGGAAAATGAAGTTCTGTCTCTTAAGAAGCAAGTGTCAAACAACAACAATGGTAACAACTACAAAGACGTCCCTAGGAGGACTTCTCCTAACTATGCTGGCAACAAAAATCAGAATCGTCTCCCAGCGCCTCCAGGACGACTTGCTCTAGAAGCCCTGCCTGCTAACAATACCGCTGGGTACTATGAGACTGAACAAGATGATTATGCTCAGCCCGAATATCCTGAAGAAGAAAATGCCGATCTCTTCCAAGAAGAAGAAACTGAATTGGTTGGCGACTCCAAGATCAGCTATTTGCAAATGATGGAAGAAGAAGAAGAAGAAGACGACTTGGTGACTGACACTTACGCTGTTTTTACGTGGCATCAACAAAGTGAACTCGACAAAGCTCAAGCTGCTGCTGTCCCAGAAAAAGAAAAGCCACCCATAACGATTGCCAAAAGAGGATCTCCCCTCCCTTGGCAACCTAAGAAAGTGACAAATCCACAATTAAGTGCACCCCGTTCTTCTTCGTCAACTCCCGTTGTTCCTAAAGCTAATCCTCCCGTTCCAAAGACCAATGTGCCTTTTGTGAAACCAATCAGTGAAGTTACAGCTTCCAACCTACAAAGTTCTTTCTAGGCTTTCGACATTATTGACCATGCCAAGAAAACCAAGGTCCAAATGTCTGAGGCTGAATACCTCAAAGCCAACCCCGACCAATTTGACAGGCTTGTCAAGTTCGTAAATGATAAAAAGATCTCTCCAAGTCGGGATACTCCTCCTGACATCCCAGTTACTCCTAAACCTAAAGTATCACAGAGTAACCTCGTATCTAATCCTCCAACTGCTTCTGGATGCATCGATCCATTTTTCATCTCCCTACTTGTAAATGGTTTCAAGCTGAGTAACTGTGTCATAGACTCTGGTGCGTCTGGCAATGTAATGCCCGCCAAGGTAGCTACTGCGTTAGGCCTTGAAATGACCAAAACCTTCAACCGTTGCTTTTCCATGGAGAATAAGCAAGTTCCATTGATTGGTCAGATCAAAGATGCCCAATATGCATTCGCCGCATACCCGGAGAAGAAGATAAAGATGACGGTCCTCGTGGCCAATGTACTAGCTTCCTACGGTATCCTCCTCGGACGCAATTTCTGCAAAGATGTTGGAGGAGAACTAAGTATGGATATGTCCGAAGCAAGAATACCAGTAAAAGGTGTGATGCAAAAGCTGATTCCTGAAAAGGAATCAAAGTTTTCGGTTGTTGAGTCCGATGATCCCAGAGCTCAGATTTTGTTCGAATCTTCATGCATGGGAACTTACTACCTACAGAAAAATGAGGTAGGAGAATCCTCAACTCCAAACGAGTTAGAAAAAGATGATATTTCTTCAACTTCAGATGAAACGTCATTAGGAGATTTGTCCATCTCCGACCATGAATCTTCGTCAGAAGATGAAGTTTTGGATTTTGACACTGTTCCAGTTGGTGATTCCAACGGTGTCTGGCTGCTCGAGTTCGATGGTAGCTGCTCTTTGACCGGTTCTGGAGAAGGAATGGTTTTCATTTTGCCATCAAGAAAGTTTTTCCCTTTCTCCTTCAAGCTGCAGTTTGATAACACCAATAACACCGCCGAGTATGAAGCCCTGTTACTGGGAATGCAAGTTGCGTTGAAGAAATGTATAAAAAATCTTCATGCGCAAGGTGATGCCAAGTTGATAGTATGTCAAGTAAGAAATCTCTATCAAACAAAGAATGAGAGACTCAGGCATTATCGTAATCTAGTATGGGATTCCATTGAGGAATTCGAGGCTTTTGATATCTCCGTTGTTCCCAGAGAATACAATACTAGAGCTGATTCCCTTGCAATCTCTGCCACGCTCTTGGTACCACACAAAGACTTTCAAGGTTCTACCTACACCATAGAGTTGGTTTTCCACCCAAGTGTACCTGACAATTCAGAAAATTGGCAGATTTTCAACGACGACCATCAAATTATCGCCTTTCTTGAGAAAGCAGAGAATTTCGATGAGTTGTACTTTGAGGGCAGCGATTCTCCACTTCGAGAATCCGTGTCCGATCTAGATCCTGTTACAGGCGAGGAATATCTGCAACTCAAAGGGAATAAGATCCCTAAAGGATTGGTATCCTTGGAAAAGCTTTTTGATAAGCATGATCGCCACGTAAAGAAACAACTCTCAGATTCTGACTCATCTAATGAGGTTGAACAAATAAATTTGGGAACTGAAGCCGATCCTAAGATGGTCAACATTGGCAAATGCTGCATGGCTGAAGAAAGAAGACGGTTTTCTCAGCTACTGCAGGAGTACATTGATGTCTTGGCATATTCATATGACGATCTAAAGTCATTTCGGCCCAAGGAAGTGCAACATGACATTCCTCTCAAGGTTGGTGCTTTACCTTACAAACAAAAGCAGAGGCAGTACAATCCCAAGATCTCTGGAACGATTTTGGCTGAAGTTCAAAAGATGCTGAATGGGCGGATAATATTCCCTATCCATCATTCAACATGGATAGCCAATATCGTCCCCATTCGTAAAGAATGGTGAAATCTGCATTTGTGTAGATTTCAGAAATCTAAATCAATTGTCTCTCAAAGACAATTACCCACTTCCAGTGATGGACCAAGTTCTACAAAATGTAACTGGATCCGAGATGCTCTCCATGCTAGACGGATTTTCCGGTTACAATCAAATTGAAGTGAATTCAAGCGATCAACACAAAACCGCTTTCACAATGCCTTGGGGAACCTTTGCATATCGTAGGATGTCGTTTGGTTTGATCAACACCGGCGCTACATTCCAACATGCCATGGATCTTGCTTTCTGTGACGTAATGGGTAAGTTCATTGTGGTGTACCTTGATGATCTTACGGTGTTCTCTAAGCAATTCCATGATCATTTCTATCATTTGAGACAAACTCTAGAGAGATGCCATCAGCATGGCATTTCCCTCAATCCCAAAAAGTCAACTTTTGGGGTGACAGAAGGTAAACTTCTTGGTCACGTAGTATCTGCTGAAGGAATCAAGATTGACTCAGAAAGAGTCAATGGAATCAAGTCCCTTGCTTTGCCGTCAAGCAAGAAAGCCGTTCATTCCTTTTTCGGCAAGGTAAACTTCTTAAGGAGGTTTCTTCTAGACTTTGCTGAAAAGACCCGTCACATTGTGAACATGATGAAGGGTAATGCCACGTTTCATTGGACGACAGAAGGCAAAGCAGTGTTCAACGACATCAAGGAGGCCATTGCTCATGTGCCCGTGTTGGTTTGCCCTAACTACACCAAGGAGTTTGTGATGTACAGTTATGCTTCCGAGCATACGCTATCAGCAATTTTGGTGCAGGAAAATGATGAGGGTTTTGAATCCCCCATTGCATTCATGAGTTGCCCTCTAAAGAATTGCGAGTTGAAATATTCTCAGATGGAAAAGCATGCTTTTGCAGTTGTAAAAGCTGTTAAGCATTTCCGGTTCTACATTCTGGGTAGTCATGTCAAAGTTCTTGTTCCAGATTCGACTGTCAAGTCTATCCTCACACAACAGGAATTTGGAACGAAAAGAGGGAACTGGATTGCCAAGATTCAGGAATATGATCTGGAGATAAAACCTACTAAGCTAATACGTGGATGTGGTCTTTGTCAGCTCATTGCAGAAAACAATCCAGATGAAGAAATTTCAGAGAATGAGGAGGTCTCAGATGAAGAGGTCGATCCCAGTACACTTCCTATGGTACTATTCGTTAGCACCACTGATGAATGGTTTTCAAACATAGCTCACTTCCTGACATATGGAGAATGTCCTAATCACTTAACTCTGAAAGAAAAAAGGACCGTCAAGCTAAAGTCAGCTAGTTTCGTCTTGTGGGATAGCGGCTTGTATAAGCGTACGATGGATGGAACATTTCTCAGGTGTGTTGATAAGAAGCAACAGCAAAAGTTGCTGAAATCTTACCATGATTTGGCATGTGATGGGCATTTCTCAGCGCCAGTAACCGCTCACAAAATCCTGAGAGCAAAGTATTACTGGCCTACACTCTTTCAGGACACGTACTCTTGGGTGCGTAAGTGTGAATTGTGCCAACAGTTTGTTGGCCGTCCAAAATTGGCATCTTTGCCGTTAAAACCTGTCGTGATTGATGAACCTTTCCAACAATGGGGCATTGATTTCATAGGTGCAGTAAATCCATCGTCAAGTGCTGGACATGTCTATGTTTTGACGGCTATAGACTATTTCACCAAATGGGTGGAAGCAATACCCACCAAGCGTGCTACTTCAGAAGTAGTGTGCAATTTCTTAAAAGAAAATATTATTTCCAGGTTCGGTGTGCCGAACAAGATTGTTGCGGACAACGCTTCTGCTTTCTCATCAAGTGAGATCACAGAGTTTTGTTTCAAGCATGGTATAACTTTGTCACATTCTTCCAACTATTATCCGTAGGGTAATGGTCAAGCGGAATCTAGTAACAAGAATCTGGTAACTATAATCCGCAAGCTGGTGGAGGAGAATCAACGTTTGTGGCACAAGGCTTTGTTTGATGCTTTGTGGGCAGACAGAATAACTCCGAAGCGAGCAATCGGCATGTCTCATTTTCAGCTCTTGTACGGATTGAATGCCAAGATTCCTATAACTTTGGAACTACCAGCCCTCAAGTTGGCTAAGGCCATTGAGGATGAAACGTTTGATAATTCTGTCGACAAGCGCATCATGTATCTCTCCGAATTGGAAGAGAATCGAGTTCAGGTGGCTGACCGCATTGCGGAGCACCAGGATCAAGTGAAGATGCTGTTCGACAAGAAGGCTAAGTCTCGAGAATTTCAAGTTGGTGACCTCGTTCTCCTATGGGACAAATGAAGAGAGCCAAAAGGTATGCACAGGAAATTTGACTCACTATGGACTGGACCTTTCCAAATACATCAGTTGCATGGTGAAAACAGTTTCTTGTTAGCATACGGAGATGGGATGCCATTTTCCCTTCCTCACAGTGGGCAACATCTCAAGCACTTTACACAGTAAAGAAGTCGGCGTTGGTATGTAAATACTTTTTATTTTCAAGTCCTTTTGAGTCTTTGCTTTTTGTTTTTGTCGTCGTCGTCGCCTGACTCCAAGCCCAATGGATGGATAAAGGCACTTGAATTCTAGATTTCTTCTCCCTTTGTTCTTTTCTAAAGAACAACCGAAGGAAGATCCCCAGCAGGAGCTAGCTGTTATCACAGAATCTAGCAGCGCTCGTTCCACCAATAACCCCCCTACGAAACTTGTCCTTTTCCTAGGATTAGTGAACTTCAAGAACGCATAACGAGGGAATTTCCATGCCACCTCAAAATGCGTTCCCAAGTCTTGAATAGTCAATTCGAGCGTTCCCCCTTGTTTGCCTCGCAAAGACCTTCGAAACGAGATCTTTCGCAACGTTTCACTGTTCATACTTTGCAAATTGCGAAAAATGCAGTGGCACTGAAAAAGTGCGCTCCTGCCCTTGAAGCAAATTTGACTAAGTCTGGAAATGCAAGGGCGCTAAAATTTAGCGCCCCTGCATGCAGTGAAATTCCAAAAAATGCAAGGGCGCTAAATTTTAGCGCCATTACATTTTTCTTCAACACTTGAACTTTTTTCATGCTTCTGGCACGTTTCTTCATGTTTTCGCATTTTTTGTCAATTGTGCCACTTTTCGTGCCTAAATTTATTGCACGGCTTGAGTTAGGTTTTTAATTCTCATTTTCAATTAAGTGAATGAGTTCACCATTTTATTGTTTACTTTTCATTTTATCTTCTTTTCCTCTTGCTGGGCGAATTGCACTTCAACTGCAAATCACGTTTTTGAAGTTTCGCCATTCTTTCCTCAGTAAATTTTCACGCCTTGGTTCTGGTAAGCCTTTTACATTGTCTTTTTCTTATTTTCTGTATATGATCTAATGTTCATTATTTACATTTTTGAATCCTTCGCGTGTTGTTCCTCATTCGCGTTTTGTTCATTCACTTTCTTTCCATTCGCGTCCTCCCTTCTCCATTCGCATTTTTCTTCTCCTTACACAATGGAACCCTCATTCATTATTTTGAATACGTCTTTCTTACCTCCCTTCGCCATGTTCATTTCGATGCCCATTCCTTCATTTCATTTCCATTTTCTTACCCTACGCATTCACGTTTCTTCCCTTATCCTTCCTTCGCGTTTCTTTCCCTTTCTCCTCTGTGTGCGATGTCCCTTGGGAACTTATATCTATCCAACGTGTTTGTGTTGAAAGATCTTTGTTGCTCTCTTCATGCGTTATGGAGCGAACTTGGAAATCTCAAAAATGAAATGTTCTTGATAACATCTTTGAATGCGTATGCATTGATAATGAGACCTAGTCTTCAAAAGCTTTCATTCTACAAACATTTCATTTGCTAAGCTCAAGCGCCTTCGCCATTCCCTCTTACATTTGCATTTGACAAATTATCATGAAATTGCAAAAGCGCTAAATTTCAGCGCTGTGACATTTTGAAGATATCCAAAAAATGCCTAACACTGGAAAGTGTAAGGGCGCTAAAATTTAGCACCCTTACACCAAAAGCAATTTTCCAAGAATGTAAGGGCGCTGAATTTTAGCGCCCTTACACTTTTTTCAGACTTTTTCCAATTTCTTCCAAATAAACTTCATTTTTGACCAGTGCACTCCTGAGCCTCATTTTTCTGCATTTGTGCATCATTTTGCGTGCCTCACCATCCACTTCATGAATTCTCATCCTTGTGCTCATTTCGTGCTTACCCATGTTTTCTAACAATTGGTGTTTGTTCTGGCTAAACGGATTGCAGTCTACTTTCAGAGATCGTTAAATCAAGAGTGCTCAGTGTTCCAGTTTCTTTTGATGACTGCTACGAAGCCTCCTTCTTCTTCGAAAGCAAAAAGCAAGATGAAGTACAAATATCAAGGCGTCTATCTGCCAACTATGGTGCTTTCAAAAGTCGAAGAGATAAAGGATACAGAAGTTGGCCACCAAGACTTGGTTGACTTCGCAAAGTTGACAGAGACGAAGCCGCTCCCTGATTCAATGAGAGCAATCGTACACAGCAATCTCCACTTGGTGGCGATGTTCCCTACAGCTGCGCACAATACTGAGTTTGTTCTTCAAGTTGCATCTCATTACATCCAAGAAAGCAGAAGTGTGATCGACTCTTCCGGGCACGAGATTCTGAGACTCGACCACAACTTCTTTGATATTGTCTTCAAGGTCCCTCATATGGACAAATATATTGACATCTCTATATCAAAAGCACATGAGATCTTTAATGCTGATCCCAATAAAGCCAAACAGTTGATAAATACTCAATGGCTCAAAAAGCCTAGATCGTCTGTTTCTAGATGGCCGAAAGGACTCTTGAGAAGTGACTTCAAAGATGACGTCAAAGATATGATCATGTTTCTGAGCAGAGTGAAGGGCTTGCCGGAATCATTCACCTTTCACGACTGGATGTATGAGTACATCAGGATCATAAGAAGGCAGAAGGTGCATATTGACTAGGGAAAACAAATCAGTGACGAGATGCACGAGCAGTTGATTAATGCTCCTTCTACATTGAAGTTCTACATGACTTCTTCCCTGGTGTACGCAGCAGCTGTGATGAAACAATTCCCAGGTCTATCTACAAAGGGGAATCGAATGATGGTGCCTGTGTATAGATATTTCTATTAGTTGGAGCTGAAGGAGAGATTTCATCATTTTAGACGGGTCACTGATGCTTTCTTTGTGCCTCTACTCTTCAACTTTGATCCAGCTTTGGAGAGAAGGAGAGTATTCGATGAGGCTTATAAGGTGGTAAGTAAAGTTGGATGTATTTTTCTCTAATTCCCAACGTTTACTTACTTGAGAGTAGGTTGTTACACTGGTTGTCCCTACATGCTACCACGTTATCCTTCGGATAAGTGGGTTCTCATGGAAACATGCAGACAACTGATGTCGTGCAGAAAGAACGAAGAAGCAACCACAAGCTGGTTCAAGTTCCCACTGACCATCGGCAGATATACTATCCAAACTGCACAAAAAGCTAAGTCTGTCTATGCTGAGATGCAGATCATGACCATCAAAACCTACAGGTATAGGTTTGATTTTGACTACCGAGATGTCATAAAGAAGTTGCAAAAAGGTCACCAACACAGGTACCCTTTCGAAGACATCTGGGTGGATTGCAGAGATGAAGAAGCCATTCGCAAAATGGACTATTGCAGATTGACAGTCCGACAAATCATAGATCTTGGTATCGCTGACCTACCAGAGGATTTTGAGGATCCAGGTGATATCATCAACGCTGTCTATGATGAGCAAGGCATTGCTAAGAGGCCGTTGCCTGCAATATAGTGGTCTAGGAAAGAGGTTACTAGCATGAGAGAAAGGCTGAGACCAATCCTAGCCAACACGGAAGAATGGTTACATAAACATGGTCATGCAATGAAAAGTTTCAGGACAGACTCAGAAGGAGAAGAGTCTGAGGCAGAAGCACGCCAACAGCAAGAACTCTGCGACAAAAACAAATCAGCAGCCGTTCCCACTTCTTCACGGAGAGGCCCTAGGATCAAGTTCATTGTTGGTAAGAAAGATACCCATGCTGTCCAAGAGACAGAAATGACGGAATCTCATCCATCTCGCTCTAAGGGTAAAAAGCCCATTCTAGAGGAGGTAGATTCCGATGAAGAAGATACTTCAAGCGATCAATCTGCTGAAGATGAAGATTCAGCAGAAGTAGACTCTGATGCCGAAGAGGTTTCTGAAAGTGGACAAGAGTCTGATGAAGATTCTGAAGAAGGATCTGAAGGTGACTTTGAAGGTTAGCTAGAATCGAAGAGACAAGAGGGTGATCAACAGGAACCTGGGCATGATGAAGAAAGAACTACTTCTCCTCCTGAGAATGTAGTTGAGGAAATCCATAGAACATCATCACCCGTGACTTCAAATGTTCCTCATACCCCTCCAGATTCAAGAACTCCTCCACCTCCTGTTCCCTCGTCACCTATCCCTACCACAAGCATTCCTGCAGCCGAGATATCCCCTATCCCTGCATCATCAACCCAGCTTGATACTCCTTCAGTGACAAGCATCCATACGGTTGATATACTGTCAAGCCCACCATCGTCCATTCCTAGCTTGTCTTCGCCAACGTATGATATCACTTCTGAAAATGAATTCAATCGTTTCATGAATGAGTCAATGCGTGATCAGCTCAATGTGTCAACTACAGGAGCAATGATGACAAATACTTCTCCAATTGTCACGATACCAATGGTGAGTTCAGATGTGACAATAACTTCAGGTGGCAATGGCGACCGAATTGATAGTAAATCCAGAAGTTCACACTTCTTTTCTTCCTCCTTGGCTAATATCTCGTGTCGGCGCAAGCAAATGATTTCTAGAGGAGCTCGACCTTGAAGAGATAGTTCTTCCAAAGGCCAAAGGGAAGAAGAAGGCAAAAGTATACTCGAGGCTGAATGTTGATAAGTCTGGCCACAAGTATGCTGAAATTGGCATACCACCGAATCAAGAAGGTGATGTCAATATGGAAGACTACACAGTAACAAAGGTCCAGCTTGGCAAGGTTACCAACAAAAGTGCAAAATCCGATGCGCAAGTCACTTTGGATATCTTGGCAGGAAGGCTAGACAAAGTTGAACAATCTCGTAACATGTACAAACAGAGGGTAGAGCATTATGCCACTGTTGTAAAGAGACTTGCCAGTTCTCCAAGTAATGCACGACCACTGATAGTGGTGAATATTGAAGACCCAGCCGTCAAGAAAGCTGAGAAATTCGCCTCCAAAGGCAGGGTGTTATATGACTTTGTTGAAAAGATCATCGAACACAGATCTCAGATAATTTTGGCTGCGGATGAGAAAACCACCATGTTGGCCAATCTCACCATAGAGCTTGATAAAGAAAAGAGCGTACTTTCCCAGGAGCGCAGAGACATGGAAAAATGCCTTTTGTCATGGTCGGAAATGAAACAGGTAAAGCTCGGCAAATTGGTGGAGGTTGGGGTAATTCCCGACAAAGAAAAGTTTGTAGAGGTAAAAGAATCACTGAAACACAGGATTCAAGTGGTTCAATCTCTCATAGAAGATATTCACCAAGTACAGGAAGATGTCGACGGGCATCGCACCATTCTTGACAAAAATATCAAAGAGTTGCCTGGTCAACTTCTAGAAGACAATCGTATCTTCCTACTGGCCACAGAAATATCCCTGATCATCAAAGAAGCCATCATGAATTTGATTGACAGCTCAGACTTCTCAGAAGCTTCGCTGAACATCATTTGTGATACAAGGCTCACATTGGACAACCTGAAGACGCATCTTGACAGGTGCAAAAAGGTTCACTCATCTGCCATGAGATCGATCACAAGAATTCACACCATTGTGGATTACACCGTTGGTCCAGATGAGAAGTTCGTGCAGGAGACTAGGAGGAAATTTGAAGACTTCCGCGCCGAATGCAAAGAAACGTGAAGCGGCCCCCTATTCTCCAGTGTTAGAAATTTCTGGTGCAGCCCATTATGCATCTTGTAAATATTTCTCGACATTTTCGAATGTCATTTTGTAAAATGTAATTACACCAAGTCCAAAGATATAATATTTTGAAAACAAATTACACTTTGACTTTGGTCAAAGTTAGGTGAGATTTCCTAAAATCACTCACCTAACTCTCCCTGATTTTCTCAATCTCTTTCCTTCTTTTGCTCATTCCTCTTTCTATATAATGGGAGGGATTTTCACTGTAAATTTATCTTTTAGCCTTTTGCAACGAAGTGCTGCCCTTTTGTAAGCAAATTTGTGAAACTTTGCGTTCATGCTTTGTGAATGAGATTCAATCAATAAAGAAAAGGATTGCAAGCCAAACTTTGCGTTGGATTCGATACTTTTGTAAGTTGATCTGATTTGGTAATGATTAGTTCGAGGAATCTGAAAGACTCTAAGTAGTTGATGTAAAATTTGTGTTACATTTGTTATTTAGATTGCATTGTATTTCTTTTATCATTGGTTGAATGATCTATAAGACTTTGTGCTTATAATCATTCATGCTCTTGCATGTTCTTGTTGAATAATCTACAAGACTTTGTGCTTGTAATTACTCATACTCTTGGATACTTTGTCGAAGGATCTACAAGACTTTGTGCTTGTAATCGTTCGTGCTCATTGACGCTCTTGTTGGATGATCTACAAGACTTTGTGCTTGTAATGGTTCATGCTGTTCGAAGAATTGTTGTGTCTAAGAAGACTTTGTGCTTCTAACGTAGCAAACGGTATGTTTACGTAGATCCAACATTGATAATGCTACGGAACGACTTTGTGCCTTTGTGAGCTTTCCCTTTTTAATTTATTTGTTTGTTGTTAATTACTTCTGGTATCTCTACGCTTCGCTTTGACAAGATAGAGATATTGGCATTACTGCTAGTTGTTCGTTTCAAGTTATCAAGAATTCAGAACTTCCAACACGTGAAGCATTGTAAACATCTTCTCTGAAAAAAGAGAGAAGGATGAATGTAACACACCCCCCCCACTCTGTGAATTTTGTGTACATTTTGTAACTACTTGTGTGATTTACTATTGTTTCTCTTAGCAGTAAGAAGGGCGCCTCCCCTTTCCGAGAGGAGAGATTCACATCTCACATAACTGTGGCTGAAGTCCAAGTTGTGTAATCTATCAAAAGCTGATTACATAATTTTCACCCAACAAGAGGATAGAGTAGCCGTTGGGAAACTTCATTCTATGTTGGTGCGGTCATAAAACACTCGTCAACAAGTCTAGAGTGTCGGATCTAGGGTCCATCATCTAATGTCTAAGTTTGAAGTGTCTATTATCCACAATCTAGTCTATAGGGTCTGAGGTTCAACGTTTAGCATCCACAGTCTAGTCTATAGGGTCTGAGGTTCAACGTTTAGCATCCACAATCTTCAATCCAAGGTTTTAGGTCCAAGCTCTTACGTTCAAGTTCCAAGTGTTCAATGTACAAGGTAAAGGTTTCTTGATCTTGTATCCACAATCCATGGTTCGAAAGTGTACGGTCTATCATTTCAATTCTACCATCAAAGTATTAAAATGGTGAGTAGTTAATGAATAGATTGCATATACCTATTTCACCATTGTTAGACACTAATAACACTAGTAATATAATATTGATTTCATATTTCAACATAAGTAATATTATATTGATTTCATCTTCTTTTAACATTGTTGTGCATTGGCTATTATAGCCTTACATTTATCATCAATAACCTCCTATTGAAATAACTTACCAAAAATAACAACTTACAATATAAATATATTTTATTTATTGCTAAACTATTACCTAACTTATGTTGTTATAAATTAACAATTATGTGTTAATTTATTTTTTATTTAACCAAACCTAAACAATCTAACTATTGATGTAATATTCCAACATTTTCCTCTTATTGCATCAATCCAAACAAAGGACGAATCAATTGCAATAGTTGAACACAACAACACTTTCAAAGACTTTAATGAAGAACCTTCACCAATTATCCTTCCTCACCCAAGAAACACCAAATTATCTCCATTAGTGGATCTCTTGACTATCAAACCTACAAAACCTCTGTACAACATAAGAGAACATAAAATATCCCCATCCTCCATGCACAATGAGACATAAACTCCTCTAAGATTCCACATCTCCTCTAATTGTGTGAAATATCCCTCCTCTGTTGTTCTAGGAACCAATCCCTCCTATGTTGACAAAATTACCTCAACCAATATAGATACATTAATTACACCCAAAAGCTTTTCCACTAAATGCCAAACCCCCCTTGCTCTGTGGAGGGACACAACATGTAAAATAGCACATCTCATGCAACATATCATCTCTGAGCATGAGAAAAAGATAAAATCAATATAATACATGTGTTATTACTGTGTAACAATGGTGAAATAGGTATTATGCAACCCACTCAAACCGCTCACCATTTTATTACAAAGGTCCTGTTGTGACCTTTTTCAATCATCGCCCCATTCAAGATGGGGACCCCTAATTTTTTGCTCCATTCTGGTCTTTTTGGCTTTGGTTTTTGTCTCTCTCTCTTCTCTGTCTCTTCTCGGGGTCTGCACCCGATTCAGTGAGTTTAAGCGTTAAACTGACCAAGTCTGAGAATTAGGGTTTCATTTTTCCTGGTCAGTCCAAGGTCAAACGAAGTGAATAAATTGAAAATTGAGCTTAACATTGTTATCAGTATGCTTCCAGCAGGCTTTCAGCGGATTTTCATCAAATTTTGAGGTACTTACTATTTTTAGTAAGTGTGAAATTCAGGGCAATTCGTCAGCATTTTTGAGATTTCGACAGTCACACGGCATTCAAAGCACATCAGACTACTCGTATGCAAAATTTGAGCAAAAACAGGCAACTTTCTATTTTTAGCAGTCCAGCTTCTGGGACAAATTTCAGGGTTCAGATGTAGAGTTTTTCTTTGCATGTCTGGATATTCCTTCTGGGTTTTTCAAGACCTTCGCAACGATATAACATGCAAAATGAGATGACCACTTTTAGAATTTAGCCTTCCGAGGCTATTTTTAGGGTTTGCATGTTAGGGTTTCTTTTGCATGTCGGGTGATTCCTGATGGGTTTTTCGAGAGCTTTGCGATGGTGTGACATGCAAACGGAGATACTCACTCAGTAAGGAACTTGCTATTTTTAGCAGGTGTGTCCCGACAGCCGCTTCCCAGCAGTTCAAAATCACGAGTTGATCGCAGTGCCACAGAAACAAAGAGAAACATAGATCATTTGATACGCATGCAGATCAAATTAGGGTTTCCAGCTTCAGAGCCCAAAAATAGGCATAAAAGGTCAGAATTTTCGAAAACCGGTGTAAACCACCGCGATCAGCATCCTTCAGGCTATCTGCTGGTAAAATTTCAAGTCAAATGGAGCACTTACTATTTATAGTAAGTCAATTTGGAAGCTGGTTAAAAATAGTAAATTGAGTGCATGCGTCAATGTTAGCAGTAAGGTCACGTGGTGAGGAGCACCTCATTCAAATTTCAACTCGATCGGAGCAATGGAGCTATCAGAAACATGAGGTTACTATTTATAATAAACCACCTTCAGAAATGGGCTAAAAATAGCTGGGTAATTAAAAATGGCAGTGTCGACAGAACAACGAGGTTATGAGGATGCAGTATGCAAAATTTCAAGTCGTTCCGAGCTTCAGAGATGCGAAATTCAGAGAATTTACTATAAATAGCAGGGCAGAGAAGCTGGCAGAGACGAGAAAAAAAATGTCTAAGAGTGAAGCTCGTCCTTCACACAGGCCTAAATGCGCCTTCAAGCATATGCCTAGCACAAAAAATTTCTAAGTATGATGCTTCATCCTCCACCCCCTGTGAAATGCGCCAAAGGATAAAAAGGGAGATAAGTGCTAGGCGTTGACTCCATAACATCAAATATGCGCCCATGTTATAAAGTTTATCCTCCTTCATGCATGAAATGCGCCTAAATAAGGGCAAGTAAAGACAAAAACAAAGAGGGAATATTCCAAAAGAGGTGGCGTTGCAGATTTTCATCCTCCTAGACATGTAAAATGCGCCCAAAACCAAGAAAGTCAACAAGTCAAGAGGCTTTATCCTCCTCTCACCCCAAAATGCGCCCAAGGTGAATATTGCTATGGCATTGAAATAAGAATATCCTCCTCAAGGTAGGAAATGCGCCCAAGGTAGTAAGTGAGGGTGGTAAAATATGGACGTGGTGAAAGTCTTCCTCCATGTGCTAGATGCGCCTAAAGTGGTGAGTGAAAATAATGTGCTAGGCATTGGAGAATAAAATGCCTAAGTGTTAGAAAATGGTGCCAAGTGAAAAAAAAAAAAATGCTAGGCATATCCTCTTGCTCATGCTATTTGTGCCTAAGATGAAATACAAGGTGGTAAGTGAGATAAAGATGTTGATGATGCATGCCAAGGCGTTGAAATTGCCAGATGAAAAATAAATTAAGTGTGATGCGCCTTCAAGAAAATTTTCTAAGTGAAGTTGATATTTTCATAGGCAAAGTTGATCGAGTTGGATATAAAATTTTCTAAGGCAAAATTTTCAAAGTGATTTAAAATTTTCTAAGGCACAAATGTTCTCTCTTAGAAAAATGCCTAAGTCTGGAGAGGTGATGGAATTTTCCTGAAGCACAAGCAGAATTTCCAGAGGTGAAGTCGGTGAATGCCAGCTGCACGGGTTGATAAAAATTTCTCAAGTCAAAGCAACAAGAAATCTTCACAGATGCAAAGAACGAATTTAAATTTCACAGGGAAATAATTTTCTAAGGTTTAAAATAATTTTCTGGGTATCGAAGATTATCGATGAGGAGTAGATTTTAAGGTCTTCCACAGCTTGCCGAGGTTTATGTGATGAAGATTTCAAATGGGCACTAGGTTGATGAATTTTCCTAAGGGAAAATTTAAAATTTTTCTAAGGCAAAATGAAGAAAATGTGTTTTCGAGGTGAAATTCTCCAGACGATGGATTTGGAAGGAACTGCCTAGATGAATTTGCTTAAATCCTTAGTGAGGATAGTCTTCCAGAGTCAGAATTGGACGAAATTAAGTTGCCAGAGCTCCAGCAGGTGAAATGAATTTCTCAAAGATGATACGCCCTTGAAGAGGATGGATTGAAAATTTGGCTAAGGCATGAGGAATCATGAAGAAGACAAAAGTTGGCTAGTGGAGGCGATGAATGCTTGGAAGTTAGAGCGTGAGAATCAGGTAAGTAAGTTGAGTTTATATTGTGAATTGTTCTAATACTCTTCTCTTCACTTGTTTTGCAGGAGAAATGTTGAAGCCAAAGCACGATGACTTGAAGTGGAAGCACGATGAAGATGAGTTTCAATCTCGAAGGGAGAAAGTTGCAAGAAAATGGCTAAGTGTTGAGACTCAGTATAACTTAAGTGACAAAGGTGAAAACCCTCAAGTGGAAGAAGTCGAAGAACAACGTCAAGAAGAAGATCAAGGACAGTGTGAACGCGTCTACAAATGGAATCTTCTAGAAGGAATAATGAACATTATGGCTCATTTATTACCCCACTCTCCTTTGTGGCGGTTTTTAGGGCAAATCTTGTTTAGGGTTGAGGTGGCACGATTCTAACCACTCTATTGATTGTAACCCTAGCCGTCTTTTGGGACTTGGCTAGCTATATAAAGGGGGAGTCCCCCTCATTTGTACCTCATTAGAAATTAGACATTAAAAGTAGAAGCAGAGCTTAGAGGAGTAGAGAGCAATTAGATAGTTGTTAGTATAGTTTAGATTGAAAAGGAAGGAAAGTCTTCCCTTTGGATACTTTGTAAGGAGTTGTCATGTATGCTTTCATAATAAAAGAATTTTCATTGATGGTGAATTCTTCTTTGTTGTGAATAGTTGTTGAGGCTTCTTCGTCCTTCCAATTCATGTAGCATCTTGAAGTGACTTAAAATAGTTTTATTTTCATGCAAGTAGATGTTAGTTGTGGACTTGTGGTGTTCATTGAGGCAACTTCATTTTTATCCATACCATTAGCGGCTTGCTGACGGCAAGCTAGCCTTGTGTGGTCAACTGGAAAACTTTACAAACTTAACTTCGATTGTGATTCATGTGTTTGTATGCGTCGTTCTAATGGTGCTTACATGTTGAGTTATAATTTGAAAACCTCTCGCCACTCCCTTGAAGATTGCACCGACTTTGTGTAAGTTGTCCAACGTGAGGCTGAGCAGAGTCTGGTCGAAGTCTGTCGAGATTGATCCCACATTCCATCCTTTGATAAAAGATTAACTTCTTAGGCCCTACACCCCTTTTTAATTCAGTTCATTTTCGGTTAGGATTAGGAAACTTGTGCTCATTTTCCAAATCATTCGAATTACACACAAAGCCCTTAGTCTACTGTCTGTTGTCAGCTATCGAACAATTGTGTAAGTCCCTTCGTGAGAACACAACAACTCACATCAAACCAACTAAGGGTATTCTAAGTATTCGAAACCTTGGAGTTGAAAGCATGATCTTACTCGCAATCTTAGCATGCTGAATACTTTGTTCAAGAGAGGATAGGGTATCCGTTGGGAAACTTTATTCTGTGTTGGTACGGTCTTAAAAACCACGTCAACAGAATTGGCGCTAGAAGGAGGGCGAACGCGAATAACAGCAACATCATACAGTTGTGTTGAAGTAGAAAAGGGTTTGAAACACAAAAGGTTTTGTTGGAGAAAATTATCATAAGTCAAGATGGTGTTCTCTCAAGATTGAACAATCCCGCGCAGAAGCAGCTGCATCCTGGATCGTATCAGTTCATTTTCGCCAGACAAGTTGAAAAGAATCTTGAGGTCTACGCCCAGTTCATATAAAGATTTTGTGGAGTTAGAGCTACCCACGAGATCGAGGAAGAAGAAAGAATTTCATTCAAGCAAAGAAGTCAAGTCAGGTGAAGGTGAAGAAAGCGGAGAAGAAATTTCAAGTCTGTTCAGAACTCCACCTAGTGCTTCGAGGTTTGCTCAACCGAAACAAGTTCAAGCTATTGTACAACAACCAGCCCAAGTGATTGTGTATCAAAGGCAACAACCAATCCAAGCAATGGCTCAACCAGGAGGTTAGCAAGGAGGTCAACCCGCTCCAAAGGGTGCTACATGGTTGGTTACCAACCCATCTCCACTAGAGTTTCAAGACTACCATGAGATGCCGAAGAATCCTGAAAATTTTTGTCCTAAGTTCATTGCCAATGATGTTAACTACACGGCCGAGGACCATATCAAGATGTTTGAAGGTCACCTATGCAATAGGAAGATTGGGTATGCAGACGTGGCTTGCCGCCTATTTCCATATTCTTTGGGAGAAGAGGCTCATTTTTGGTTCATTCACCTACCCGTAGGGTCTATAAGAACATGGGAGCAGATGAAGGAGGCCTTCATCGGAAAGTTTGGTATACCAATTACTCCTGTAGAACTTTATCGTCAATTTGCAGAGGTAAGAAGACAGGCCAAGAGCCCATCCATGCATTCAATAATAGATTTCAGAAGACCCTCACAAGGTTACGCACTCCTTATGTTGTTGCTGATGCTCGAGAAAGCTACTATTCGGCACTTGATCCTTTGACTGCAATGTTCGTGAGATCTCATCCCACTCCAGCAGACATAAATCAAGCTTACGCTAAGGCTGTTGAAATAAGTCAAGGTTTAGGACAGAATATAACTGGACCCTCACTATATACTGGCCTAGTCGCGGTAAACAATCAAGTGCCAGCAATTGCCTCAACATGGAATCAGCAAGTTCCGGCGTTAAATGCGATTCCACAGCCAGCTTATCAAGTTCAAGCACCATCAAGTCAACTAGTTCTCCATCCTGGGATGCCTTTATCCCAGACACAAGTTACACAGCTTGTTTATCTCCAGAACACAGTGCCGCCAGTGAAAACTCCAGAGGAGAAAGATGAAATAAAAGATTTGATAGAACAAGTGAAGAGGCTGTCAGCTAAGGTGACTCACCTCAAAAATCAAAATAATCAGATGCCAAGTATGCAGCGAAATTATCACGCACACCAAGGTGCTAACCGAGGATATCAGAATAATCCTCCAAGTCATCAGGATACCCATCAAGGATACCATCAAGATAACAGTCATGGGTATAGAAATAACCATCACGGATTTCAGAAGAGGTCTTGGAATACAGGTCCCAACAATGGAGTGCCATCACCATTGGACAATCCGCCACCTCCTAAAAATCGTCCTACAGATAGAATTTATATGGCCGAAATTTCCTCGTCGGGATGGTGTAGGTTACATAACACGAACCAGCACTCTGAGCTTCAATGCCACAAATTCCAAGTTGTGGCTGGAATTCTCGAGAATGATACAAGTAATACAGGGGCCGCAGAGAACCCTCCAATTACAGGATATGAATTAGTCCCAGCACCCAGATATGATCAGGCATTGATAATAGAAGATTGCAATTTCCCTGAGTTTCAGAGTTACATGCCCCCACCAGTTAATCAACAATTTCCATCAGCGTCATCAAACGCTCCCGTGGGGATGCCAAAGTTTCAAATACCATCAGAAGTTCACGCCACATATGCATCACCGGAAGAGCCTCTTCATAGAGATGGTTATGTTTTTCCACCTCTCAACAACAGCGTCTTGGTAGAAGGAAGAGGAGAGGTACAAGCTTTTCAAACTACTAGAGGTGAAGCTCCTAAAGTGTATCAGAGGAATTATCATCAGAAAGAGCCACTGACATCATCAATACCTCCTAATAATTTTACAACTCCGCCACATCTCAACGCAAGCAATAATCCAGGTCTACCAAGAGATTCTCCGGAGTACAGATGGCAGAATACAATGCAAGGTGGAGGTGGACAACAAGTTATTCAGCAACCCGCTCATCAAGTTGGGCAAGAACCAAAGGAGAGTCTTCCTAGAGAGGACGTGAAAAGACTTGGCTCTTATGTGTTAGAAGAATTCAAAAAGATGAAGGTTAGTCTCCCCTTACATGAGTTAATGAAGATTTCAGAGGTCTGAGATACAATTTTGAGAAGTGTGTATGAAAGGCCTGTTGTGAAGAATACTTCACAAGAAGCAACCAGTACACCAAGAAATCCTCCTGCTGTCACACAGTCTCGTTTAGCGTAGGACACGAATATGGTAGAAGAGGTTCCTCACGCGCCATTTGAAACTTGGGAAACTCCGCAACAACCTCAAAATTTCATAGGTATGGTACAAGGTTCTTCAAACGCTCCTGAAAATTCATGGATTGAAGATAAAAGGAAACGGTTCAATGTTCCTGTGGAGCAGAAGCAAAAACAAGAGCAAACGCAGAATCCAAAAGAGGTTGTTCGAGACAATCAATTTCAATCAAGTAGAAAAGATGAAAAAGAGAGTGTTTCAGCAAATGAAAGGAAGAAGCCAGTGGTATTTTATCAGGGAAAGGGTGAGCCAGCCCCATTTCTGGTTTCGGTTAGAATTTTTGGAAAGCTACTACATAATTGTTTGATTGATTCTGGTGCACCAAGTAATGTCATGCCTTTGAAGGTATGTCAGGCGTTGGGTATAATCCCGCTCCAGACCAACAAGAAAGTGACTCAGCTGGATAAGACTGAAGTTCCAGTTGTAGGAGAGTTAAGTAATATCCATATGCAGCTAGCGGCGGATCCCAGAATTCAGAGTCGCATCGACATATCAGTTGTGGATATACCGGATGGTTATGGCATGCTATTGAGTAGAGATTGGTCCAAAAAATTGAATGGATACATTGCGACTAACTTCTCCCACATGTGGTTGCCTTGGAGAGGAGTTCCGAATCAGATAAAAATTGAAAGCACACCACGGCTCAAATTAATGATTACAGAATGTGGTGAAAATAGTGATGTTTTATTCGTGGAAACTGATTTGGGTTCATACAAGCCTGTTAAGAAAGAAGTCCTCACGTTGCAAAGCTCGGAGGGAGAGAAGTTTTCGGAAGATACGCCTACCTTCACCGGAGTGTTGATTGAAAATGGTTCAAGTAGGAATGAGAATGAAGAGACGTTCAGAAATTCTGTGTTGAAAGATATAAAGAAAGAGATAGAAAATGCCTCCATCCAGGACTTGTCATTACCCAATCCATGTAGAATGCCCGAAGCTTTCCGTTCAGAGAACACAAGTGCCATGAATAGGATCTCCTTGGAGCAAGTTCCAAAGATGGCTCCACAAGTCACTTTAGAGGAAGAATGTGAAGAAGTCAATTGGGGAGAGGACCAGACTCAAACAAATCTATCTCAGTTGACGCACTTGGAGGAGAAAAGAGATGAGGCTTGGGAAAGTTTGATTGAGCATCAAGGAGAGGTGAACAAACGGATCGACAAATCATGGTTGGACCCTTGTCAAGCTTTTGAGATCCTGGGAGATGATGCATTTAAGTTACGAACAAGAACAAGAGGGGATATCCCGTTTCCAGATGATGGGAGATTCCTCAAGCATTATTTCCAACCCTAGGTTCTCTCCGAGAGCCTACCTTGTAATATATTAGATTAGGTTTGCTTTTTGTTTGCTTTTCGGTTTGTTCCATTTTGGTTTTTGGTTTGTTGCCCTCTGGGTTTTTGGTTTGGCATTTCCGTCCCGTGAGTTGTCCGCTCAGGTGGTTTTGGTTTGGAATGGGCAAAGATTTAGGGTTTTCCCATTGCGATGGGGGTGATGATGGTTTACTTTCACAACGTGGTTTCTTTCCGCTGGAATTTGCATCAATCTTTGAAAAGGACTAAGGTTGTTTTCCTCTTGTCATCATCCAGTTAGCGATTGAACTCGTCTCGGGAGGTTAACCCCCTATTGTGTCTTAACACATGAGTCTAAAGACCTTAAAAAAAAAAAAAAAAAATCTTACCTATCTCCATTCTGAGTCATTTTGGTTTCTTGGGAAAGGTCTTAGCAGGTGAAAATTCTACATCTTGCTTCAGCGCCACTACAATTCTCAAACCCATTGGAGGCTTCATTGCCTGCCAACCAATCAAGGAATTGACGGAGAAATCAAACGAAGAAAAAGAAAATGTGCTTAAAAGAGATATCTGAAAAGAAAAAGAAAGAAAATGAGAAACGAAAGAAAATATTGTGAAATATTGGTTTTGGGAACATATGAGTAACTCCACCGGGGCTATGGACGCCCAGCTGGCAGTGGAGCAATACTCGTAAGAATTGTAGTGACAACCTCGTCGGGGCTATGGATGCCTGACTGGCAGCGAGGCAATGTCCAGGATGCTTTTGAAGTGAAGATATTTATATAACCTGCCACGGCCGATTCCGGAAGTCGAGATGGTTTAGAGATGGAACGAATACACACACTCACAGGGTTTTAGATGAAAGTGTTTCGATCCAATATCGGATTCTTCTCCCCTTTTGAGTAAGTGTCTGTTCTGTATGATGGTTTGAGGAATATTAATCGAAGTTCAATTCTTAAAGTGTTTTTCAACACTTTCCCGTGGGGATGCCAGATGTTGTGACCTTTTTCACACATCGCCCCATTCAAGATGGGGACCCCTAATTTTTTGCTCCATTCTGGTCTTTTTGGCTTTGGTTTTTGTCCCTCTCTCTCTCTCTCTCTGTCTCTTCTCTGGTCTGCCTTTCAGGGATTGCACCCGTTAGTGAGTTTAAGCATTAAACTGACCAAGTCTGAGAATTAGAGTTTCATTTTTCCTGGTCAGTCCAAGGTCAAATGAAGTGAATAAATTGAAAATTGAGCTTAACATTATTATCAGTATGCTTCCAGCAGGCTTTCAGCGGATTTTCATCAAATTTTGAGGTACTTACTATTTTTAGTAAGTGTCAAATTCAGGGCAATTCGTTAGCATTTTTGAGATTCTGACAGTCACACGGCATTCAAAGCGCATCAGACTACTCGTATGCAAAATTTGAGCGAAAACAGGCAACTTTCTATTTTTAGCAGTCCAGCATCCGGGACAAATTTCAGGGTTCAGATGCAGAGTTTTTCTTTGCATGTCTGGATATTCCTTCTGGGTTTTTCAAGACCTTCGCAACGATACAACATGCAAAACGAGATGACCACTTTCAGAATTCAGCCTTCCGAGGCTATTTTTAGGGTTTGCATGTCAGGGTTTCTTTTGCATGTCGGGTGATTCCTGATGGGTTTTTCGAGAGCTTCGCGATGGTGTGACATGCAAACGGAGATACTCACTCAGTAAAGAACTTGCTATTTTTAGCAGGTGTGTCCCGGCAGCCGCTTCCCAGCAGTTCAAAATCACGAGCTGATCGCAGTGCCACAGAAACAAAGAGAAACAGAGATCATTTGATACGCATGCAGATCAAATTAGGGTTTCCAGCTTCAGAGCCCAAAAATAGGCATAAAAGGTCAGAATTTTCAAAAACCGGTGTAAACCACCGCGATCAGCATCCTTCAGGCTATCTGTTGGTAAAATTTCAAGTCAAACGGAGCACTTACTATTTATAGTAAGTCAATTTGGAAGCTGGCTAAAAATAGTAAATTGAGTGCATGCGTCAGTGTTAGCAGTAAGGTCACATGGTGAGGAGCACCTCATTCAAATTTCAACTCGATCAGAGCAATGGAGCTATCAGAAACATGAGGTTACTATTTATAATAAACCACCTTCAGAAATGGGCTAAAAATAGCAGGGTGATTAAAAATGGCAGTGTCGACAGGACAACAAGGTTATGAGGATGCAGTGTGCAAAATTTCAAGTCGTTCCGAGCTTCAGAGATGCGAAATTCAGAGAATTTACTATAAATAGCAGGGCAGAGAAGCTGGCAGAGACGAGAAAAAAAAAATGTCTAAGAGTGAAGCTCGTCCTTCACACAGGCCTAAATGCACCTTCAAGCATATGCCTAGCACAAAAAATTTCTAAGTATGATGCTTCATCCTCCACCCCCATTGAAATGCGCCAAAGGATAAAAAGGGAGATAAGTGCTAGGCGATGACTCCATGACATCAAATATGGGCCCATGTTATAAAGTTTATCCTCCTTCATGCATGAAATGCGCCTAAATAAGGGCAAGTAAAGACAAAACCAAAGAGGGAATATTCCAAAAGAGGTGGCGTTGCAAATTTTCATCCTCCTAGACATGTAAAATGCGCCCAAAACCAAGAAAGTCAACAAGTCAAGAGGCTTTATCCTCCTCTCACCCCAAAATGCGCCCAAGGTGAATATTGCTATGGCATTGAAATAAGAATATCCTCCTCAAGGTAGGAAATGCGCCCAAGGTAGTAAGTGAGGGTGGTAAAATATGGACGTGGTGAAAGTCTTCCTCCATGTGCTAGATGCGCCTAAAGTGGTGAGTGAAAATAATGTGCTAGGCGTTGGAGAATAAAATGCCTAAGTGTTAGAAAATGGTGCCAAGTGAAAAAAAAAATGCTAGGCATATCCTCTTCCTCATGCTATTTGCGCCTAAGATGAAATACAAGGTGGTAAGTGAGATAAAGATGTTGATGATGCATGCCAAGGCGTTGAAATTGCCAGATGAAAAATAAATTAAGTGTGATGCGCCTTCAAGAAAATTTTCTAAGTGAAGTTGATATTTTCACAGGCAAAGTTGATCGAGTTGGATATAAAATTTTCTAAGGCAAAATTTTCAAAGTGATTTAAAATTTTCTAAGGCACAAATGTTCTCTCTTAGAAAAATTCCTAAGTCTGGAGAGGTGATGGAATTTTCCTGAAGCACAAGCAGAATTGCCAGAGGTGAAGTCGGTGAATGCCAGCTGCACGGGTTGATAAAAATTTCTCAAGTCAGAGCAACAGGAAATCTTCACAGATGCAAAGAATGAATTTAAATTTCACAGGGAAATAATTTTCTAAGGTTCAAAATTCAAGAAAATTAAATGAACCCGTTTGTTGTGCACCCATGAGTTCGATGCGTTCTGAAGGAAATTTTCTTCTGGGTATCGAAGATTATCGATGAGGAGTTGATTTTAAGGTCTTCCACAGCTTGTCGAGGTTTATGTGATGAAGATTTCAAATGGGCACCAGGTTGATGAATTTTCCTAAGGGAAAATTTAAAAATTTTCTAAGGCAAAATGAAGAAAATATGTTTTCGAGGTGAAATTCTCCAGACGATGGATTTGGAAGGAACTGCCTAGATGAATTTGCTTAAATCCTTAGTGAGGATAGTCTTCCAGAGCCAGAATTGGACGAAATTAAGTTGCCAGAGCTCCAGCAGGTGAAATGAATTTCTCAAAGATGATACGCCCTTGAAGAGGATGGATTGAAAATTTGGCTAAGGCATGAGGAATCATGAAGAAGACAGAAGTTGGCTAGTGGAGGCGATGAATGCTTGGAAGTTAGAGCATGAGAATCAGGTAAGTAAGTTGAGTTTATATTGTGAATTGTTCTAATACTCTTCTCTTCGCTTGTTTTGTAGGAGAAATGTTGAAGCCAGAGCACGATGACTTGAAGTGGAAGCACGATGAAGATGAGTTTCAATCTCGAAGGGAGAAAGTTGCAAGAAAATGGCTAAGTGTTGAGACTCAGTATAACTTAAGTGACAAAGGTGAAAACCCTCAAGTGGAAGAAGTCGAAGAACAATGTCAAGAAGAAGATCAAGGACAGTGTGAACGCGTCTACAAATGGAATCTTCTAGAAGGAATAATGGACATTATGGCTCATTTATTACCCCTCTCCTTTGTGGCGGTTTTTAGGGCAAATCTTGTTTAGGGCTGAGGTGGCACGATTCTAGCCACTCTATTGATTGTAACCCTAGCCGTCTTTTGGGACTTGGCTAGCTATATAAAGGGGGAGTCCCCCTCATTTGTACCTCATTAGAAATTAGACATTAGAAGTAGAAGCAGAGCTTAGAGGAGTAGAGAGAAATTAGATAGTTGTTAGTATAGTTTAGATTGAAAAGGAAGGAAAGTCTTCCCTTTGGATACTTTGTAAGGAGTTGTCATGTATGCTTTCATAATAAAAGAATTTTCATTGATGGTGAATTCTTCTTTGTTGTGAATAGTTGTTGAGGCTTCTTCGTCCTTCCAATTCACGTAGCATCTTGAAGTGACTTAAAATAGTTTTATTTTCATGCAAGTAGATGTTAGTTGTGGACTTGTGGTGTTCATTGAGGCAACTTCATTTTTATCCATACCAGTAGCAGCTTGCTGACAGTAGGCTAGCCTTGTGTTGTCAACTGGAAAACTTTACAAACTTAACTTTGATTGTGATTCATGTGTTTGTATGCGTCGTTCTGATGGTGCTTACATGTTGAGTTATAATTTGAAAACCTCTCGCCACTCCCTTGAAGATTGCACCGACTTTGTGTAAGTTGTCCAACATGAGGCTGAGCAGAGTCTAGTCGAAGTCTGTCGAGATTGATCCCACATTCCATCCTTTGATAAAAGATTAACTTCTTAGGCCCTACACCCCTTTTTAATTCAGTTCATTTCCGGTTAGGATTAGGAAACTTGTGCTCATTTGCCAAATCATTCGAATTACACGCAAAGCCCTTAGTCTACTGTATGTTGTCAGCTATCGAACAATTGTGTAAGTCCCCTCGTGAGAACACAACAACTCACATCAAACCAACTGAGGGTATTCTAAGTATTTGGAACCTTGGAGTTGAAAGCATGATCTTACTCGCAATCTTAGCATGCTGAATACTTTGTTCAAGAGAGGATAGGGTATCCATTGGGAAACTTTATTCTGTGTTGGTGCGGTCTCAAAAACCACATCAACAGGTCCAAGGTGTAGCATTCAACATTTGAGGTTCATCTTCAAAGATAGTTTAGTGTCCAAGATCCTCAATTAAGAGTTTAGCGTCAAGGTTCTTGGATCAAGGGTCCAAGGTCTAGGTTCCAAAATACAAGGTCCAAGTTTTGAGCATTTGTGTCCGCCTTTCTTTGTTTCATTTCATGTTGTCTTTCATCCCTCTTCCATTTCAAAGTTCTATCCAAATGTAAAACTGAGCGAAGTTGTATAAACACATTCCAAGATTCAAACTTTGAAAGTCACTTGACATGTCCAAGTGGACTTTTTATATGTCATTGAATTTCATTTGTTTTTCACTAACTCCTGGTGTACGAGCGGTGAAAATCACCACTCCTACACTGGAGCGGTCTATCAACATTTTCCAAGGCACTTACTATGTGCTTAAACAAGAGACTAACTGTCAAGGCGCTGATTTTCAGCGCCATAGCACATTTTTTGCAAAACTTACACACATAAGTGCAAGGGCGCTGATTTTCAGCGCCCTTAGACTTTTGACAGCTTTTGTCTACAACACTTCAAACTTGTTCTATCTTCGCTCCAAACCTCGTTTGTCCGCTCCTACGTCGTATTTCGTGCCTCATCTCTTGCTTCACGCTTGCTCAACATCGTTGCTCGCTTCATGCATCCCAATAATTCTTTCTCGACTAACATTTGTTGATTCACCATCTTTGCAGTTCCCTTTTTCAAATCTCGTCAAGGGATCCTTGAAGTTGCATCTTTTTGATCCAGTTGCTCTCAGATGATAGCCAAGAAGCCTCCATCGTCTTCTAAGGCTAAAGCCAAAATGTAATACAAGTACCAAGGTGTTTATCCACTAACAATGGTAATTTCAAAGGTGGATTAATAAAAGACACTGAGGTTGGTCATCAAGACCTCGTTGATTTCGTGAAAAGAATTGAGCAAAAGCCTCCTGAAGACTCCCTGAGAGCCATTGTGCACAGTAATCTGCATTTGGTGTCCACGTTCCCTACTTTTGCACACAATACAGAGTTCGTCCTCCAAGTTGCATCCAATTACATCAGGGAAAGCAAAAGTGTGATTAATTCCTCTGGGCAAGAGATATTGAGACTTGACCCTGATTTCTTTGATAGTGTTTTACAAGTCCCACAAAAGGAGTACATTGAAATTTCAATACAAAAAGCACAGGAAGTCTATGACTCAGATCCCAATAAGGCTAAGTACCTGATCAATAGTCAATGGTTGAAAGAACTCAATCATACTATCTCAAGATGGTCGAAGGGACTTCCACGAAGTGACTTCAAAGAAGATGTCAGGGGCATGATCACACTTTTGAGCAGAGTCAAGGGATTGCCTAAATCATCCCATTTTCATGAGTGAATGTATGAATACATCCAGATCATAAGGAGACAAAAGGCTCATATTGATTGGAGCAAACAGATCAGTGATGAAATCCATAAACAACTGATAAATGTGCCAACCACTTTGAAGTTCTATATGACTTCTTACTTGGTGTATGCTACAGCTATGATGAGGCAATTCCCGGGTTTATCTACAAAAGGGAACCAATAGTCTGTACCTGTGTACAAATATTTCTATCAACTGGAGCTAAGGAAAAGCCTTCACCATTTCAGAAGGGTCATCGATGCTTTCTTTGCGCCTCTGCTTTTCAGCTTTGACCCGACTCTCGAGAAAAAGAGAGTGTTTGACGAAGCCTACAAAGTGGTGAGTAAATTTGGATGCATATTCTTACAATTTCCACCTTTCACTTACATAAGGGTAGGATGCTACACTGGGTGCCCTAACATGTTGCCCAGATATCCCTCAGACAAGTGGATACTCCTGGAATTATGAAGGCAACTGATTTCAGTTCATAAAGAACAAATGAGGATTCACAAATTGGGATTCAAATTTCCACTAACAATTGGTAGGTATACCATCAAAAGTGTGCAAAAAGCCAAATCAGTCTATGTAGAAATGCAGATCATGACAATAAGGACCTATAGATACAGATTTGATTTTGACTACCAGAATGTAAAGAAGAAGTTGAAAATGGGTCATCAACACAAATACCATTTTGAGGACATCTAGGCTAATTGTAGAGATGAGGAGGCTATCCGTAAAATTGATTTTTGTAGACTAATCGTACAGCAATTCAGAGATCTTGGTGTTGATGACCTACCAGAGGATTTCACAGATCTTGGTGACATCATGAACGCTGCTTATGATGAACAAGAAATCTCCAAGAGACCTTTACCTGCAATTCAATGGTCCAAGAAGGAAAGTGTCTCCATCAGAGAGAGACTGGCACCAATTTTGGCTAACACTGTAGAGTGGTTACACAAGCATAGCTTCGAGATGAAAACTTTCAGGACAGAATCAAAAGGAGAGGAATCTGGAGCAGAAGCAAGCTGACAACAGGAACCCCGCATGAAAGATAAACCTGTGGTTATTCCCACTTCTTCCTGAAGAGGCCCTAGGATTAAGTTCACTATTGGCAAAAAGGATACACGGGCCATCCGAGAAGAAGAAAGTACGAAATCTAAAACATCTTGCTCAAAAGGAAAAGGACCTGTTTCTGAAGAGATAGATTTTGATGAAGAAGAAAATTCAAGCGACCAATGTGATGAAGAAGAAGATTTAGAAGAAGCAGACTCTGATGAGGAAAAAGATTCGATAGAAGAACAAGAGTCTAAAGATCAACAAGGCAATCAAAAAGGTGAACAAGAGCCAGAAGAGCAAGAGGGTGATAAACAGGAACTTGGCATGATGAAGAAAAAACTGTCTCCACATGAGAATGTAATTGAAGACCTTCCCCAAACATCATCACACGTAACTTCAAACATTCCTCGCACACCTCCTAATCCAAACACTCCTCCACCACCTTTTCCTACATCACCTATTCCTACATCTACAATACTCGCAGTGGACATTTCACAACCCCTTGCAGCATCAACCATACTAAATACTCCTTCAATTACAAGTATACAAACGGTTGACATTTTGTCAAGCCCTCCATCATCCATTCCCAACCTGTCATCTCCATCCTATGATATCACTTCAGAAGCTAAGTTTAACAGGTTCATGAATGAATCCATGCATGATCAACTCAATGTGCAAACTACTGGAGCAGTCATGATAGACACTGTACACCCATTATCACTATACCAGTCATTCCTTCAGAAGTGGCAATGACAAGAGAGTTGACAGTCGACCAAGAAGCTCGTACGTCCTCTCTTGCCCCCTGGTTGGTATCTCAAGGATCGAAGCGGAAAAAGAAAATGATCTCTCCACAAGAGCTCGATCGTGAAGAGATAACCACTCCAAAAGCCAAGGGGAAGAAAGAGGAAAAAGTGGATTCACGGCTTCATGTTGACCAAGACGGTCACAACTACACAGAGATTGGCGTACCACCTCAAGAGGAAGGAGATGTCAATATGGAGGACTACACAGTAACAAGAGTCTAGCTTGGCAAGGTAACGAATGTAAGTGTAAAGGCAGATGCACTGGTAACCTTGGATATACTGGCAGGAAGACTGGACAAAATGGAGAAAGCTCAAAACATGTACAAACAGAAGGTAGAGCATTATGCCACTGTTTTAAGGAGACTTGTAGGATCTTCAAGTAATGCACAACCATTGAAAATGGTAAGCAATGAGGACCCAGTTGTGAAGAAGGCTGAGAAGTTTGCCTCCAAAGGTAGAGTGTTATATGATTTTATTAATAAAATTGTAGAACAGGGTTCTCAGATTATAGTTGTTGCAGATGAAAAAGCTACTTAGATAGCCAAGCTCAAAACAAAGCTTGATAAGGAAGAAAGTGTACTTTCCCAAGAGCGTAGCAAAATGGAAAAATGCCTGTTATTGTGGTCTCAAATGAAACAAGAAAAGCTCAGCAAATTGGTGGAAGCCGGGGTGATCTATCATGTCCCCGAAAGTTGACACTAAGATAGGCAAAGGCATACTTATAAATATTATCGATTTCATACTATTATAATTATAATTGTCCAAAGACAACATTATAATTATAATGCAATGCATATCGTAATTGTAGAAACCCCTGTTCTCACTGATCTCTGAAACTGTCTCTTTTTTCCTTGTTTTTGAACTTTTTTGGTTTTTTTGTGTTTTTGTGCATAAAGAGGAATAATGCAATTTTTGAAAGAAATGAAATAAAATCTCTAACAAATGCAAATAAGACCAATCTAGCATAAATAGGCTCAGAAATTGATAACTATTGATTGTATTATTTTTCCACAGCCATTACAATAATAAATCTCTGACATGTAGGCAAAGATAAGACAAAATGTCAATTCAAAAACCTGATTTGCAGCCGCCTGGGCAGTTGAAGAATGGTACAATCTGCCTTGACATGTGATTTGTCCCGCTGCAAAACAAAAGAGAAGCAATAAGAAACCCTAGCCGCCCCTGTATCAACCAGTATTCAGCCAAAGAGAGAAGCGCTTTGCCCAAGGAAGGAAACACGCCTTTTTCAGCCCTCTATGAATGGTACGGCCCAACAAATCAGAACTGTACGACTCTATGACAGCAGTAAACAAATAAAAGTACGGCCTTATTTGATGTATCCAGATCACAGGAAAAATAGGCGCCTTGAATGAGGAATCTCTTCCCGATGAATCCCAACTGAAAACCCTGAACGATGAGATCTCTGATGAAGCTCTGTGATAACCTCTGAATGAAGCTACCTCTCTGCAAGCAATAAATCAGCTGGTATTTCACAGCCTCTGAACTACAACACTGAAGATGGCTCGTTCTCCAATGCCAAACAAAAACTGGAACCCTTGGCTCTGTTCTCAGAAGAAGACTTGATCAAAAATTCAATTTTCAACATAATGAGCTCAAATCCCAATGAAACCCTTATAACCTCAAAAAGTCGACTTTTCTCAAAAAGGCATCATTTAAATTAAGTTCGAACTTTTCTTTTAATTATAAAATATAATTGAAAAGTGGCCCCCTTCAATGTTGGTCGACCCCTTGAGAAAATCACTTAAGTTATAATATTAAATAATATTATAACTTTATAATATAAGCTTCAATAATTAATATTTAATTTGACAATTAAAATATTAATATCTTTCTCAATTTCCGTCCGATTAACCAACCGTCTGAAGCTGGAGAATAAGTGATTGATTTTGCACATGACCAAACCATACTGCTAAAAATAGCAGGGGTGCTCCGCTGAATGACCTTACTAAAAATAGCAAGTCAGGCAAATGATGTCTGAATGACCCCGAACGAAAGCCAACTGGTAAATTCTGACAATCTGAAGCCAAGCCAAGCTCCAACAAGACCCTCTATCCATCCTATTAACCTCCGAGGGTCGCATAATAGACTAATCATAAGCTCTGAGAGATGTCAACTGGAAGGGGACATTACAGTAATACCCAAATATGCTCTATAACCAATTTGATAATATGGAATATAATTTCCATGATAAGATAATAAAGATAGCCTAGAATATCATTAGACATAAATATAAATATTTACATTTAAATATAGATAAAAATAATATTATAACAAGTGACGCAAGCGTCGAGTTCCTACCAAGAGGTAAAAGTCATGTAGCTTAGAGGGAGGAAAAGTTTGAAGATAGCAAATGGGAATATAAATGTATTGAAAGTAGCCTGAAAAGTTAAAAGTTATTTGAGGAAGCGCACGAGCGCACAAAATTTTGAAGGATTCATGGGAAACGTGGGCCATAGGGACATGCAAACGAAGACCACGTGTGGATGGATGCAAGGGTTTTTTTTTTTAATGGGTACCATGTATACATGGAGTTTTTCTAACAATGAAGTATTGTTTTTTTGTGTATATGTATACATTTCTGAGAAGGTAGATTCTTTTTTATTTTAATTAGGAAGCAAAAATGCATTATTAATTTCTATTAATTAATGAATGAAAACAATGGAAAAGATTTGTAAGAATGCAAAAGACATAAATGCATACATGCGTCCATGTGCACATAATGCATGCAGGAGTGAAAAGCATAGCTGGCATGTTAAGGAGCCTTAAAGCAAAAGGAGACTCAATTTGCATCTACAGTATTAAATGTAAGAAAAGTAGAAAAATAAAGTGTCGAAAATTTAATTAGTCATGTTATACGAAACTAAGTTGTAATGTAGAGATATTTCTAAAGCATCAAATATCATATGTAACTATTTACATAAAACATGTGTGCATGTAAAAGAAGAAAATGCATTTTTTACATGCATTTTTATATGCATGGTGAAACAAAGTTAACCAATTTTTTATTTTTTTTGTTTGCTTGTATGTCCATTTGTAAACAAAATAATGTTTAGTGAACTGTTGCAGAGCATGTACTATGTTAATTAATACAATTGAGCTTTTTTAGTTTATCATATCACAATATGCAAATGGGAGTAGAAACAATAGTGCTAGGTGGAAGATTGATAGGAATAGCTCATTTGAATATAAACTTTTTGTAAGATTAATGAATATTTTTCGCAATGTAGTAAAAAGATTAGTATTATACAAAGCTATTGATTTTATAATAAATAAGATTTAAATCCTGTCTATGTAATACTATAAGATATTTTCGTGTATAGAACAATGTAACTATATTACAATAAATTGTTAGATGAATGAGTAAAAAGCTATTGATTTTATTATAAATAGGATTTGAATATTGTTTATGTAGTATGAATAAAAATTTGTGTTTATATAATAAATGATAAGTAATTTGCCAAAAAATAATAAAGAACCTTACTACCTAAGATTAAATTTGGGTATATGTGAAATGAAATAAAATGTAATAGTTTAACTTATGAAATTGTAATAAGTGGGAAAAATATTATGCTAAATTCTTAGATGATATTGTGAAAAGGTATTGATTTTATTATAAAGTAGATTTCAATGTTGTTAATGTAATATGAATAGATATATTTTTGTGTATATATTTTAAACAAAAAAGTAATTTGAAAAGATATAAAGAATTTTAGTAAGATATAACGTAGGTACAGTAAATCAATATAATAATCTACATTGTTTGTAGTGCATTGCATCTAAACATTAAATTATTATAACAATATACAGTAGAATAATGTTATAGTGTTTGTAAAAATGCTTGAAGCATTTAAGTATACATGGATACATGTAAACATTTACCAATGTGGATGGAATGCACAGAAGAGTAACAAGCATCACTGGCGCCTGAGTAACCCTGAAAGCGTAAGGAGACTGGAATCACATATGTAGTATTAAATAAAAGAAAAGAAGAGAAATAAACTAGTTAGTATCAATGCATATATGAGAGGAAAGCATTAAAATATGGACCCATGTAAAGTCATATGCATGTACAGATGTGTAGATGTGTCCATTTAACTTGGTATGTTAAGAAGTATCTATATATGCCTGCATCCATAAAGATAGAAATGTCAGCAACAATATGCAGTTTAAACAAGAACTAGGAAAACATTATTAACTGAAACAAAGCAGCAGAACATTAGTGTTTTTCGAACAAGTGTAGAAAGTATATCTAATAATACATTTGGGTGGGAGGATACATGTAAAGATTTGAGAAATCTGAATATACATTATAGCCTTGGAGGAATGGTCATATGTGCTTTTAGGAATTTGTAAGAAATAGGATTTAGAAAAGACATTTTCAAAATAAGTCTTCAATACAACTGTATTTTAACAATGAGAGTCAATTTGCATTTATAGTATTAAATAAAAGAAAGCAGGGAAAATTAACTATTTACTAGGAATGCATATATCGAAGAAATACATAAATGTATGGATGAAAGGAAAAAGATCCATG